>APFE030224614.1:9707-35463 GCA_000404065.3 Pinus taeda | reverse complement strand
TCCTAAGTCTAAACTTAGGAAAAATAAAATATTAATGGGTATTAATATAAAACTGGGTTAGAAGGTTCTAAATGACATGGATCAAGCCAAATCTAATCTTAGCCGTTGATTAGAGATGTAATTTTGGCCGTTGAAGGACCAACAGGAAAAGTATAAGAGGAGGCTTGAGGGTCAGTTGGAGATACACCAGAGTGATCAATCATTCGATTTTCTAGAGCGGGGTTTACTAAGAGAAATCGAATCAGTGATCAGTTGCAGTGAGAGGCAATGAGTACGAGGCAAAGAGGCAAAGACAGTGCCGAGAGACCAGTGCAGAAGCAGAGAAAGGCAGACACAGAGCCAGAGGGAGCCACGCAAAGGCAACAAAGATTACACAGAGCCAGAAGGGCTTGCGTCATCCACGCAGAGGCTGCAGGAGTGACGCAAAGAGCCAGGGAGGCTGCACAAAGCCTCAGAGGGCTGACGCAGAGGGTTTTAGGCTGATGTAGAGGTCAGGAGGGCTGACGCTGAGCTTCAGATTGTGTTGGAGAGGGATTTGATGGAGCAAACTTTCCAAATATCTGCTTTCGAAGAGAGGTATTGCTGCTAGATTTTTTTGTCTCTGTCGGGTGAGCTAGTTTGGCATGTAGTGTACTAAAAAACGAGCTGCTTCATAATAAAACCCTCAGAACTGCTGCACCAGTTTTCCCAAGTTGGGTTTTTCCGGGGATGATTGTCCAAAAATAACAGTGTCCCTTGTGTTTGTCTATTTCTTTCAGCGGTTGACCTGTAGATGGTTGAGATTGTATTGTGTTTACTGCAGTGTTTATATGAGTAAATAACTTGTTAGTAATTAAACAAGTAGGTGAAATAAACCAAAGAATACAGATAAAATTTCTAACGGGTAATACTTAGAAATTTCAACAATACCCTACTCGAGTTCTCAGGGTGTGTTCCACCAGGACTCTTCTTATCTTGGATTCCCAGTCCTCAAAGAATATCGGTCCTCAACGAGTACTCTTTTCTTCGATGCCTTAATACATCCTCAAAGAGCATCAGATGCCAGATGCTTACCCAATCCTCCATTTTGTCTTCCCAAGTGAAGACAAGAATGATGTGTCTATCTCTCCCTCTTAATTAGGGAGGACACATGTATTCCAATAAAGGAATGTACTCATTCCTACAGAAGGATTGTCCTCATTCTTACAGAAGGAATGTACATAAGCTCCCTCTTGGATTAGGAATTTCCAAGTTTCTTCCAAGTAAGAAACTTGATTCTAGGCTCCCTCTTAATTAGGGACCTACAATAGCTCATTAGATGGAGATGATGGGACAACTAGCTGCTTGAAGAACTCCTCCTTATGATGTCATGAACTTCTTTTCATTATTTAGGAGTCTTCATGTTTAGGACTTTACATAGGGCATTGACCATCCATCACTTTTATCAATGAGCCAGCCATGTCATTATCGAAAAGTGATCTATCAGTCCATATCTGGCCTTCCTTTATGCCATATTGCTTTCTTCATGCCATTTTTACTTAAGGATCTTTCATCCTACTACATGTCTTTCAAAAAATAAAGGAATGAACATTAAAAATCAACATTCTCTTTGTGATGGTCCTTCATCATGACGTCTACAAGTTCGCATCAACATCCTGCATACATATTGACACAGCGCCCATAGATATATATTGTCAAGGGTCTCTTTCTTTTTCAGGCTCCATCAGTCTTCATATCTTCCATGGAGATATCCTAGTCAAATTTTCTTGGTCTATCAGATGTTGATTACCTTTACCATGGTTGCATATTCCATGATCTCTTCCTTTCTTCACACAATTCATTCCCAGGAGCTTCCAATTAGAGTTCCTCAATTGTATTCAACCACCTCATACTTCATATGAGGACATATTATGTTGATTTCATCTAGTGAATGTGTAACCCATGCATTCTTGCATTCCCTTGAAGAGATCCTTTCTTTTGATCATGCTCTTAAGATAGAGCATTGGTTCATGATATCTGCAACCATATGACATGACTTTCACAATATTAAATGTGAGCATACATACCTCATTTTTCCTTTGGGTCATCCAGACTACTCGTAACAACTTCCTTGATTGAAAGAGCTTCAATCCCTTGAACTGCTTCACTTTTCTGTCATCATACCATCATCCCATGAATTCCACAAGTTTGGAATTTTTGATGAAACACTTGCTTCTCTTCATGATCGGTGAACCTTTCAATGAAGATTCCATCAGAGAATCTTGAGGATCTAAAGTATCCCCATCAAAAAGTGTTTTCTTTTGACATATGTATGATGAACTTTGTACTAGATGACCTTGCCACTTATGTTTTCAATGAGATTCCCAAGAGCTATATCCTTGACTTCCATAGATTCTAACCATCTTTCATGCTTCTCTATGATGTGCCGAGCTCTTGCTTTCAATGCTTCCATGATGCCTTGATGCATCCCATTATTTTACCTAGTGAATCATGATAGCCATATCTTACAATAGAAGACATAGGAACTTGAAAATAACTTATGTAAGGAAGACTATCTCAATAGTAGAGATCTGTTACTTCCTCCTCCTTGGATTTATTCCTTTTAGCGTCCTCCACTTCCTTGGCGATATGGGCTTCTTCTCTTCCTCTTTTGTTATTGTCCTTCTTGAGCTTAGGACAATCTCTCCTATAGTGCCCATATCCTTGACACCCATATCATTGTATTTTAGCCATGTTCTTCTTCTTTTTTTGAGGAGAAAAATTTCCAAATTGTCCCTTTCTTGTCATTGCAACATAAGCTTGATTTTGCTCACTTGTTCCCACATTAGATTTGGCCTTTAGTCTAGATTCTTTAATCTTGCATAGTGACCATAGATGCTAGAATGGAGTAGTTTCTTTCTTCCCATAAATACTTGAAGTAAAGTTACCGCACTCATCCGATAGTGCATTTAATACAACTGTAGTCATTTCACTATCATACATGACTTCTCCTAGATCTTGTAGTTGATCCCAGATCTTAGATATCCTTGTAAGGTATGAGGCTATTCCATCATCCCTAGACATCTTCAGCTTGTAGAGTTCTTTCCTTAAATGAGATGACTTCTCCAACATTGCTTACGAAATATAACTCTACCAGTTTGTTATAGATGTCCTTTTGAAGTTTCAAGTTTAGATACATATGGGATAAGGGGATCCTTGATGGATTCAATGAGAATCCTTTGAGCCCTAATTTCCCCTTTCATATACTTTGCAACTTCTTGAGCATCTTCTTCTCCTGGTTTGGTGATAGATCCTTTGACATGATCCATGACCTCATTTTCAATGAGATTTAGGTTTGTCCTTTTCTTCCATGCAAGATAGTTTGAAGCCCCAACTAATTTGTTGCTTTCCTTGCAAAAAGACATTTTGACAGATTCAGATAAGGTCATATACTTACTTGATAGGATGCTCCTTTCTCCTTGCTGCTTTCTTGATGTTGATAATAATATATAGAGTAGAAAACTTCTCCTTGATGAAGGTAGTTTTCTTCAAGAGTGATCCCTTGATGAAGATCAATGATGACTTCTTAGTGATGTCTTTGATGATAAGGACCTTGATTCGTAGATCTCTTCAACTTGGCCTTCTTTTCTTGATGATGATCCCAAGACTTCTTTGTAGACTCCTCCGATCTAGGGTCATAATGCTTCCTTTGTAGATCTTGTCTTAAATATGATCTTTGCTTTGCTGCCTTCCTTGAGTTTTGATCCTTGGATGTCCCTTGATAAGATGCCCTTCCTTGACATAGTCACCTTAGCTCCGATACCATGTTGAGAAATCTAGGGCATAGCAATTATGTGATTTCTCTTCTATTAGTAGCTGCTTGTGAGTTCTTTTTACTTCTTAGATTAAGATCTTCTTTTAGTTAGGTTATTAGTGTTCTTCTTCATCAAATAACTACCAATGCATAAACCATAAAGAGACAAGAGACACAGAATATAGGCTATTAGCCAGGGCCAAAAGCTCTCACTCTTTGAGAGGAAAACCCGAACACTTTCTTCTTCTTATAGAGATTCCAATTGACGAATACCAAGACCATGACCTAGACCCTTGACCAAAATGACCTCTCCAAGATCAAGTCAACTTTCTGCAATTTAGACTTCACTTCTGTAACTCAAATCTGAACTTTTCGGTCTCCTTGACTGTAGTCTTTGGCTTGCTGTAGTAGACTCTCTTTTTCTTGCACATGTGACTGATAACGGATGAGTTCTGTCCCTTATTTCTTTTGCTTTAACAAGGAAGCGGCTCTATATTGAATCAATATACAGCGTACGCCGTAAACATCTAATTCAAATTCTTATCTTCTGTAGTTCTCTTCTTACCTTTCCTCACATATGTGGCAGACCTTACCCAGAAAACAGTCCTGAAATATCTTCGATCTTTCTTCAAACTTGTTCTTCTTTCCTTTGCTTGGATGTAGGGTTGTTATTTACCCTTAGATCGAAATCTTTCACACCTTTTCTCGGATTGCCTTCTCTGAAATCTTCTCCGAAAAACTTGCTCTGAAATGATAGTGGAGCTGCCTATTCATAGTTGTTTCCTGTCAATATAAGCCGACTTGACTTGGGTGTGATCCAACATGTCACTTGAGGAGATCATTTAATTCATCTTGAAGCCGACTTGCATGAGGAGACTTTGCTTGTTCTTGGAGGGCTGTTCACACTTATCTAATGACTCATACAAATTATAACATGCCCAAGAATGGTCCTTCATACACGACATAGACTCAATTAGGCATTTATGACTAGATGACTCAATCCTAAAGGCTCACAATGGGAGCCATCACTAAAATAAAATTCCTTTCTCATGAAACCCACGAGACAAGCATTACAATGATAATTTTATTTTTATTCTTTTCATCAATTACATAAAATCACAATTACACGTCATTATGAACACCGAACCTAGTTACTTTTCAACACGTCTTTGGTGAAACGTCTTTGGCAAAGTTTGCTTGATCCCTGTCCCTTCTTTCTTGGCCCTTTAGGCAGTTTTATCTTGCTGATCTGTCTTTACTTAATGCCATATATTGGCCATTTATCTTGGGCAGTTTTATCTTATTGATCTGTCTTTACTTACTGCTGTAATTTCAAAATCAATTCTGAAATACTGTTGAATACACCATCGTGAAGTGTGCTAAAGGAGCTGATTTACATTGCTGGTCAAACTGGAAATTTTATGTTTCAATGTGTTGGGTAAGTTTCGCCATTTGAAGTAGTTTATGCACTGCTGCTACAACATTGATAATTATCAATTTCCTGAAGTTTTATTGCTGATATAAACTGTCATAAATCTGTGATCGGTATCTTGATTGACTATTGTTAGCATTTGGCATGTGGGGTTACTTGATATCTTGTGAAATATTGTTAAAATTTGCACTTGTATTCGTAAGCAATTTATTTTGTTTATGATTTGCATTTCATTACTGATAAGTACTCTTGAAAGTTTTCTAATCAAAGTACTTAAACAATTTAATAAAATCTTAACTCAAGATAAATCTCACTCAATCTCTTGCATAAGCATTCTAGATTTAGATTTTCATTAATAATTTACCTCTAGCATAAGGTTGATGGAGATATAGGTCAACCCTTCCTATCTAGCTTGAGGGGCCTCAACATCTCTTCGGTGGTTAACACAGTGACCTTGCAGTCGTCAGAGCCAGTCTCTGTAGCGCCAGGGGCATCGGGTGATAGAAGCCTAACAAAAGGTATCAGTAATTAGGCCCTAGCTTACTCCCTGTTAGCCTCCTTCCCACAACCTACCTTGGAGCCCAACTTCAAAATAGTTAAAGGAAGGTTACACTTAGGCTATGCATTTAACTAAATTTAGCAAGATCACTACATCTCACATAGGTCCTAGGATTTGCAAATCATATAGGTTAGTCAATCATTCAAGCAACGGGTGTCCATCCAGTCATTTGGTTCTTGAATCCATTAAGGCACTGGTTTCATAATAGAAAATCTAATTTAATCATAATCTTGCTTAATGTCAACCAAGTGGTTAGGCCACTCATCCGTGTCTCCTAAGTAAGTTGATTCTCAACTTGCTTTCCTTCATTTCATTCTATAGGGATTACCCCCCATAGCTTGCTGTTGGGAGACAACTAGAACAGAGTGGGCAGGGATCAGAGTGACAACCCTCGTCCTGAACGTTGTCGTGGTGCTTATACAATTCGGTCGACAACAGGTTGATTTAGTGGGTATCTATTAGATGTAAACTGTATATGTTAAAATACTTGTCGACCATGTGTTACGATTGAGAGGTAAATTGTTCAAATTATATATGTTAAAATACTTGTAGACCATGTGTTATGATTGATAGGTAAATTGTTCTCTAATGCATATCGACTGTGTCCTCTAATACTTAATAAGATTTCTAGGTCAGCTGCTTCTTCACCATTTTGTTTGAGTTCATTTATAAGCGTTTTACTTTTTTCGATATTTTTTCTGTTTTGTGCTTATCAGGGGCTAAAATAGTTATGGCATGCAAATAATGGGGTAATTGTAGACACATTATATACTATGTGGTTCTTGTAGGCATGTATTACCTACAACTCTTAGTTCATCATTATCATTTGATAAACAAAAACATTTGATAGGTAAGCACAATGATGTTCCTTTTTCTGGTGTTCCTCATGGTATGGTTAGGATGGGTTTTCAAGCCTGGAGCAGACAAGTCACAGGTGCAAGTTTACTTGATCAGTGAGCCCAGGGGCTATTGGAGGTGTTTCATGGGGGTTTTGAGGAGTTTCCACGGGATTCGATGGCATTCGCTTGGTGTATTCCATCATCTGCACTGCTTGCCTTTCGTTCCGCTATGTTTCGACAACTTTCAAAAAACAGGGTTATTATTGGGCATAACTCAATTAATTACACTTAGTGTGGCATTCCGAGAGGAATACTTGATAGAACACCTTAGTCTAATAGCTCGTTGGAACCAAAATAAGAAGATCTATGGGATGGGATGATTAGAAGTAATTTTCAGTGACCTGAGGAGGCATGGTGGCCAATTTACCCTTTTTCCACATTAAAAAGAATATTTTAAATGGAATAAAAAAGAGAAAAGTGCTCAATGATTAAAATAATAATAAAATCTGAGGTTCTAGAGGGGTCCATTAGATCTATAAAAGAGGAGGAGGAGGCCATTAGAGGATATCTTGGATTTGATATTTCTTCTTGTATGAGAGGTTGAGAACCTGTTTCTCTACTTCAGCAGTAGCCCCAGGACGAAAACCCTTTGGTGATTCAGTGGAATTTGGTGAGTAACCATCTCCCCTTGGTGAATTCATCCAGAATTCACAAGAGCTCTCAACAATGACATTTCAATTCAGTTTTAGAAGGCCAACACAACATTGGAGCAGATTCTTGAGACCAGTTTCCATCTCAACTATTTTATTGTAACAACATGTAAACCCCAGTTTCTATTATAATAAAAGTTGAGATTATTCGTATTATGGAATTGCATGCACTCTTTTGTTATATTTTACATGGCAATCTTTTGTTGATAGAATTGTGATTTTTCGGTGAAATTTTGGTTGCGTTAAATTTCTGCACAATTAGCAAAATATCCCATTTGGGATATTACAGTGGTATTAGAGATGGTGTTCTTGCCAGCTTGAGAGTTTTTATTGCAGATATTATAACGATGCTGGAGAAGCTAGATCATCGCTCAAAAGATTTTGATGTTGATCCATTTACTAAATTGTTGCACTTTTAATAAGTCACTGACAAATTGGACTGCAAAATGTTGCCTGCATAATATTTGTGCAACAAATCTAAAGCCCAGATTATAATTTTATAAATGGGACAATGAATTAAATTGCATATGGAGACATGGCCGATTATTAAGAAGTCATCCAATTGATTAATAAAGGGGCGAATAACTTTTTGTTGAGCGACAATATTTTCGGGACCAAATTTGTTAATTTCTTTCTTTAGTGTGTATCGAAAAGTAGTGGCAATAATATAAGAAGATCGATTTGGGTGGCAGTCATGCCCATCAACAACATAAAATCAAATACCACCCAAAAATTGGTATATCAAGTTAGTGAAAGTGCGCAGCAAGATGCTTAGTCGTTTGTAGGTCGACAGAATTGTGAGTAAGGGAGTTCGTGGTGATTGACAATGTGTCCAAAGGGCCGCATTATTATTTCGTGCATTTCCAGATTATATGTCTGCAATAGAATGTGTTTATCGTTGAAATACTCAGTTCGTCGATGCCATCTCCAAAATAAAGTCCAAATGAGCAAGGAAATTCATCGATCGATGGTATCGATTGAATATACAAACCGAGTTGGACTATTGACGGTGATGCATTGACAAAAAGGGGGTCATCCACCAAATCGTGTTACAGGTTGAATTTTGTAACCATGGGTGACTGCTTTGTCAAAAGACCAGATCACACAAGAAAGATACGCAGAGATTCGTTGACTGAGGGCCGAGTCCTCATCAAAATTAAATAACTGATCCATCGAATTTGAAATCGAGCTCTTCAAAAGTCAAATTACACTTGTGAAATGAGCTGATTTTGGTGGAAATGAGTCCACGGGATTGAAAATTGAGATTCCATGAGATTGAGTCAGAGTGTCAATAGCATGTGGAGCAGTTGAAAGTGAAGGTTGAGCTAGTGCGAGAATAAATGCTAGATATAAGCCAAAGTTTTGATCGCTGAGTGGAGGGAAATTGTCAGCACTGCAGAAATTATGATTGGAGCCACAAGGGACGAGCCGCCATTTTCATGCAGACTGTGCAAATTGAGTATAGGCGGAGTTAGTCAAACTACCGTGCGATGAATCAATCTATGTAAGAATTCACTGGATTGAAGAGCTGCACGTCTGAATAGTGCGTCCCTATACATTTTTAATTGGTCAATCGAATCACAGACCTCTGGCGGCAACAACAAACAAGTCAAGCCAAATCCGCAATTCGCAATTGCTTACGGGGCCGAGTTGCTTCGGGTGGCGGCTCATTATTATTACCCCATTGGATGGACTCACTGAGATTAATTTAGAACTTGCGATTGTTGGTGAGTTAAGTCTGAGCGTGAAGGACGCAGTGAGAAAGCAAAATGACCCGATAAAATATTTGGCGACAGATGAATGTTATATGCAGATTGAGGGCCCCATTAACCTAACATGGTTCTTCAGTTGTGAAGGACGTGACGTATTAATTGAAAGGTGAAGGCTCATGGTTGGTTTCGTGGTGCTCCCCACCGGCAGAGGATTCTTGTTGGCCGCATTTAGGAGGAAGAATCAATTGCTGCATATTGAAGATTATGGTATGATTGCATGAAAGTGTGACTCATTGTGTGTGGCTACCAATGCATAGTGGGAAGGGACGTGAAGAAAGTGGCGATGGTCTGAGGCGGTGATCGAGCCATTTAATCAATCTGGTAATGGGAGTAAAGCCGAGAGCACTAGTTAGGAGAGAAGCTATTGCAAGGAGTTGATTCATTGATGTATGAACACAAATACCCTCTTCTGAAAAGTTCTGTTATGCAAGCGGATATCTAAGGAACATTCTAGGTTCATCATTCTTTTCTATTCACTATACTCTTTATATTTCCAAAATTGCCTATATGATGTTATCATTATGTGACAACATTGTGTAAATTTCTGGGTCCAATACCAGTAGCATCAGTTTATTTTGAAGTTTGTTGATACATGTATAAACAGAAACCGAGAAACTCTGTTGGTACCTTGACCATTGTTGTGCTGGTCAAAAGTTTTGTATAAGTTAGCCTCATGTACTGTCCTCATTAAACTAAACCATGGAAAGGCTCACAACGCTCATGAATGAATTGAGGAGATTGGAAAAAACAGAAGTTAACTTGTTAAATTTATGGTATGTTCTATGCTTAAGAGCAATTTACTTCAATTCTTCTTAGTAGCCCAATATCAATTTCCAGTATGCAATCACATGAACATGATAGTAAAACGAAGATAGAACATAAATGTAAACAACAGAAGACAAGCCAAGACAAGAGACACAAGATGTGGCACCAACCAGGGACAAACCCCAATGCGGGGAAACCCTTTGATCAATTCTTTTATATTCTTCAATAATTTAGCAGAGAGAGAGAGAGATAGTACAATATCACAAATCTGTGATTTACAACAGCAGTAATGAAACCCTTGAACAACAATGACAAGGCTGATCAATCAGCTCCAAATGTCCTTAAGACAACCTAGGAGAAATCGGCCTCCAACAACAATAAATAGCAGCCCAAAATAGTCCTCAAAACATGGTCCAAACAACAGTCAATATATCAGCTCTTGCAGTTAGCCCTAACCAGTCAACACTGTCCCAAAGTAGTGGTCAAACAGAGGTCAACAAGGCGATTTGAACTGCGGCTAGCAAGAGAGAGACTCCCCACACAAATCTGCAGTCAAGGGAGCCTATACACTGGTCAACGCAGTCATCTAGCACCCAAAACAAAGTTGTTGTACCTTCCTATGTCCTCCTGCACCCACGTCACAACTGCTGCCCTAATTGCGTCCTCTTTCTTCTTCCCACGTGAGAGAGTCTTCTTCCTCCTACGCATACCCAAGAGACTAGGAGTGAGAAGAGACATGGAGATGAGATGAGTGTGCTAATGCCTCAAGGTCTCCTCTACTTATATGCCATGTTGAGGTTTAGCTGGGGGTGTGCAACACAATTTTACTCGCTGGCTGACCTTGACAAATTGTCAAGAAATGCAAATAAATTCATATCTCCATGAATACATGTCGGAATTGGATGATCATTAGATCAATCCTACACCTTTCGACGAGAGGAATCTAAGAAAAATATCAGCTGCCATAAACAAGATGACCCACATGGAGTTTGGCCCTAGATGCCAATTTTAACATAACCACCATGTACCATTGGGCCAAAAACTACACAGAACAACAAACCATTCTCAAAGGGGATCCACACCCTTCTCCAGCAAGAACCACCAAAATATATACAGAGGGGACAAGAAGTAGGACTCAAAATGTTTGCACTTGGGTCAGATTTGAAACACATGGGGGTCACAGTGAAAGCCCTTTTCAAACTAGATGAATTAGATGCACTCCTTTCCAAAGTGAGCCAATTAAAAGGGAAAAAACTAATTTGGGCTCTAAAACTAGCTATGTTTGCTCCCATACAACACAAGTTCTTGGAGGAACCTTGTGAAGGGGTTAGACTTCCAGTTGCATCTTGTCTTTGTAACATCATGAGATTGACCGCACCTATACCTCCTTACAATGATGATGTTATGAGGAGAAAACCAACTATGCTTGCTCTCATACACCACAAATTCTTGGAGGAACCTTGTGAAGGGATTAGACTTCCAATTGCATCTTGTCTCAGTAACATCATAAGACTGACTGCACCTGTACCTCCTTACAATGGTGATGTTATGAGGAGAGTTTTCAAGCTGTTAGTAGAGACCTTTCAAGACTTGGACAATAGTGTAGGCTCTACCTTTGGGAAGAAGCTCGAGGTTCTAGAAATCATGGCCATGGTTAGAACATATGAAATCATGTTTAATCTGGGGTTTGATGACTTCATCCATCAAATGTTCTGATGCTTCTTTAGCATTAAGAAACATCATCCCTACACAGTCAAAACAAACATGCTGTCCATTTTGTCTTTAGTTATGGGAGACCGTGATGTCATTTGCAAGAAGATGGAATCTGAGTTGTTGGTCATTTGGTGGAAGGAACAGTTGATTTCACCTGCTACTTATGAAACAGCTGTAAGGTTGGTTGAGTAGAACATTGTTTTGTTCAAAAGACAGTTGACCAGGGAGGAGCTACTCTGGTTGAGTGGATCATGCAGCAAGAAGGAGCTGAGGAGGAAGGGACTTTGCTTCATCTATAAGGAACCTTGGGGACCTGACCACTCATGCTTGAGTGACATTGAGGAGATGACATAGGTAGGGAAGGTGGGAATTCCTTCTGACTTTTAGAGTGAGGGTTCTTCTTTGGACGTGCCCATGCGTTCATACGAGGATTCTTCCAAGGAGCATGAGTCATGTGGAGTTGTTGATAGTAGGCCAAATTTATATGATGAGAAGTCAGTGGACCCTGTGGGAGACATTTAGGATGATGAGTCACCAATGATGATTCAACATGAGCAACATATCGTGGAGCATGAGTTAGCTGAGGAGGATGATGTCCATAGTATGCATGACGAGCCATTTGGGGAGTGCCATTTGGGGGTTCATATTGAGCCCGTGATGGGTGTGCAGCCACCCTTGGGGTCAACCATTGATGAGGAGTAGACAAATGTACATATAACTAGCAGGGTGGCAATATTTGCAAACACTTGTCGTCAAGAAGTGTTGGAGGATGACAGGGTAGTTTTGTAGGAGGCTAGTAGATGACAGGTTTGTGAAGTTTTCGATCAGAGGAGGGAGGAGCTGTTGGAGATGGTGATGCATCCATCTTTGGGCCTACCCATTGGTGAGGTGCAGATAGGTGCAGCGGCAGCCAATAGAGCTGCACTATTTCCAGGCCGCAACCCTCTCCAAGAGTACATAGACAGGGCTTGCAGCACATCTTGCCCACTTTTTCCTATCATAGAGAGAGGGGCAATCTTCCTCAAACAAATCTTGTTGATGGACTGGACAGATGAACATGAGTTGAGCATGGACTGTCGACAACATAGTAGACTTGTTCCATACATAGGTGTCCTTGCATTCAATTCTTTTCATGAGATAGATTGGCGGGAGATCATGAGTTGGTATCCTATTAATGGAGTATCATTCTTAGTTCGGGGCATAGTACAACAAGAGCCCTTAGATGAGAGGGTTATTGCATGATTTAGTGGTCAGTGGGTTGTGGGTCGACAGTTCATCAGTATTCCAGTAGCACTAGCCCAGCCCAGCATCAACAGAGTAGGGCTGACCTTGGCCTATGCCAAAGGTTGGATTGGAGAGAGGTAATGAGTTGGTACGTAGTCGATGGGGTAACATTCACAACCAAAGCTATAACACAGCAGGAGCCATGGAGCATTGATGCTTGGTGGCATTGGGATCCATGAGGATTTATTGATGACATGTTTAGCCAGAGATTGGTCTAGGATCCGGGCATTGGGGGGTCTGTTCCTGGTGGGTTGACATAGAGGCATAGCATCACCCAACAGTTTGTATGGGATCCGGGCATTGGCTCTCAGTTGCATTGGGCCACCAGATTGGTCCACAGGTTTGGATTGCTTGACGACAAGCAATCTTGGGGCGGGAGGACTTGTGATGTTCCTTTTTCTGTTGTTCCTCATGGCATGGTTAGGCTGGGTTTCAGGGTTGGGTAAGACAGGTCACAAGTTCAGTTTTACTTCATTAGCAGGCCTGAGGGCTCTTGGAGGTGTTTCATGGGGTTTTGAGGAGTTTCTATGGGATCTGATGGCATTCACTTAGTGTATTCCATCATCTACACCGTTTGCCTTTCGTTCCGCTACGTTGTGACAACTTTCAAAAAACAGGGTTATTATTGGGCTTATCTCAATTATTTACGCTTAAGGTGGCATTTTGAAAGGAATACTTGACAAAACCCTTAATATAATAGCTCGTTGGAACCATAACGAAAAGATCTATAGGATGGGATGATCAAAAGTAATTTTCATTGACATGAGGAGGCATGGTGGGCAATTTACCCTTTTCCCACATTAATAAATAATATTTTAAATGTAATAAAAGAGGGAAAAGTGCTCAATCATTAAAGTAATAATAAAATGGGAGGTTCTAGAGGGGTCCATCAAATCTATAAAAAAGGAGGAGGAGGAGGCGATTAGAGGATATCTTGGATTTGAAATTTTCTCTTGTATGAGTTTGAGAATCTGGTTCTCTACTTCAGCAGTATCCCCAAGATGGAAACCCTCGGGTGATTCAATGGGTTTGGGTGAGTACCCATCTCGCCTTGGTAAATTCATCCAGAATCCATAGGAGCACTCAGCGATGACATTTCAATTCAGTTTTGGAGGGTCAGCACAACATTGGAGCAGATTCTTGAGGCCAATTTCCATCTCAGCTATTTTATTGTATCAACATGTAAACCCCAATTTCTATTATAATAAAATCTGAGATTATTTGTATTATGGAATTGCATGCGCATTCATTTGTTATATTTGACATGGCAATCTTCTGTTGATAGAATGGTGATTTTTCGGTGAAATTTTGGTTGAGTTAAATTTCTGCATAATTGGCAAAATATCCCATTTGGGATATTACACATAGGAAGCATGTGAACAATGCTAAGCCCAGTGGCAAAACTATCATAGGTCCACATTTTGAAGAATGAATGTATACATGTTAGCAGAAGTGCTGAAACTATTGGGATTCTATTTCTCACAATGCATGCTTTTCCCGGCTATTTTATAGTTTGAAGTTAAAAAATGCTATAGAATTGTTGTCCGGATGCCTTATGTTATTTAGAGCATGGTAGCAAGATTTGGCCATAGTGGTGTTTGCAGTATGGAAAGCAAAATTGGTATGGTATACTTACTTTTGATTGTCAGCAAGAATATATGTCATGTACTTGAAAACTTCCACCCATAACCCAAAATACAAACAGCCAAAAACCTCAAAAATATTAAACAAATCCTGAAGACATCTATGAATATAACTAAATCACAATTTTTTTAAGAAATGAATTATTTTTCTGATTTATTGGGGGTTTCTGAGGTTAAAACTCTTCTAAAATTTGGAACAGAATGCATAATTTTGCATCTATGAGATGTATACTACCATATTGGAGTCGTAGTGGACTTTTCATTTCCTAATTTTGTATCGAAGTATATTAGAGTTCATGTTCTTATTTGATTCTTTTTACCAAGATTTACAGTGTTACTGTAGGGACATAAATGCTTGTTTCCTTGGTTGAAATAACCTTTATGGGAGTGCCCTAAAGAAAGAAATGACTGTATATGTAGTTGTGTGATCTCTCACGATTTTCGTTTTTGTTGTATATTTTATTTTTATTTGGGTGTATTGAATATATCAAAATAGAAACTTATAATGGTACCATATTGACGCGTATTGTTAGGCTTCAAAATTAGAGCCAAATCGAATGTCTATCAGATATGCTGTAGCGATAAATAGAGTAAAAGATGCAGAAAGGTCCCAAGATCCAACCCAGCAACTCTCATGGGCTGCCAATGAAATGGCTTCTATATTGAGAGAAGGTGATCCAGCGATTGTCCAACCTTGCATAGCTTGGGCAGGTCTGGCTATGGTTGACAAGGCACGGCATGAGACTGCAGCTGCTTTCGAAGGAGGTGAAACAGATTTGAAAGAAGTGGAGGAAAGGGCTCTCTATACATTGCAGCAGGTAGACATTGGTTATTTTGTTTTCTTGTTATTTTGAATGGTTATTTATTTGGTTTAACAGTTTCTATGATATTAACCTTAAAATGTTTTTAGTATTCTTTTACCATAATCTAGTATTTTTTCGTTGTAGTCTTCATGCTATCCTTGGGTCAGCACAGTGACATTAGAGATTTGAATCCTGAGAAAAATGCTTGTTTTGTACGAGACACAATTGGCATGTTCCTGTCAGGAAGCTGACCATTAACTGAACTGTCTCTTTTAATTGTTTTTGAACATTGAGGCCAGATCAGTGAATACGACTTTCCTAACAGCTGTGAAAAAGTAAATTTCAATTTGAAGTACAGTTCTTACAAACACAGAACTACACAATTTCCTTTATCGATCCTGAAACATAATCCGTTGACAGTTAATAATTCAATGGAAAGCATAATCAATGCTTGGCCTCAACTGTGAGTGAAAGTGTATGTAATAATATTATATTTGATTCTTGCATTTCCTTGCAAATTTCACTGTGAGCATCATTCTAGGAACTGTTTGGATTATGGAATAAGAAATCCTCATCTTTCTCTTGAGATTGCATTTGATACTTCCCAAGAAGTGGAAACAAACAGTTCAAAAATAATCACAACAAACAAGGTCACTTGGGTAAATTGAGGTCTCTGTTTATGTCCTGCCTTTGTTTTGTCTTTCTATTGAGAATATTGAAGAATAGAGAAGTAATAATTTAAACATATGAGAGAATGTGCTAACAGAATTATGATCAGGGTCCCTTTTTATTCCAGAGTCCAGACAGTTCTATACATATGGCATTGTCATGAGCATTGGGGAATACTTGAAATTATATACTAGTATGATTCTTGAACATCAGTATGAGTGTTGATCTCTTGTTACTAACATTCCTGCACAAACCTTGGATATAATTCATTTATTTACAGTAACATGGGTTTAAGAGATTGAATCCAACAAAATTTACTATGTTCTGCGAGAGAAGTCATTCAGCAGTAATACAACTCATGCCCTTAGCTCATGTTTATGTTTGGAAATGGTGTGTATTTGACTAGGTTTCTGGCAACAGGAACACTTACGTATGTGGAGGCAGATAAAAATTCCAGTCCTATGTTCATGGCCTTACTTCTTGACCTTTACTTCTTGTGGCACAGCAGATAATGCTTGCACCAATTATTCTTGAATTGCTGCTTTTCTTATAATGCAGGTTCATTTATTGCTTGCTTTCTACGTGGGTATTGTTGGATGCTCCTACTTTCAACAAGACCAAGACTGAGATACAGTCCAGGGACAATGTTTATGATGCATATCTTTAGGGGACATGGATATCCTAATCCTGGGAGATGCTTTTGATTCTTTTTGTCTACAAATATGTTCTTTCTTTTTCTAAGGTGTTTAGCAGTGAAACAATTTAGCAAGAGAAGATGCATCTCTTTAGACAATGTAACCTCAGACTCATTTATAATCACTCAGTTTCAGTCTGTAGAGGATTTCCTGCAAACCTTGTGTTATGAATTTAATTCAGGTAAAAATAATAAATATAGATAATAATAATAATCATAATAATATGTAATTAAATAATAATTAGTTAAACAAAAAGGGATGTCTAAGGAGACATGACCGTTCGTGAAAGGGTACTTACCTGACTATATATACAAAACCCTCACTCTCAATTCTGTTATCATTCTTATTCATGCATTTTTATATATTTGTTTATCTTCAATGGAGATCTACATATTCTAAGTCTTCTGGAGTATTTAACTTGAAAAACGAACTTTGTTCATTGAACTTTCCATTTGGTATCAGAGTTGTTCGATTCTTTGGCCGCTCCACCGCTGCAGAGAACTAGTCTGATTAGGGCCTTGGCCATCAACATTCCGTCAACCTTGTTGCCGTATAATTGAAGCGTTGCGCTCAGAAATTGGAGTTTCTCCACTTCTCTGTTTCGCTAGGCCTTTGGCCTTTAAAAAATAATAAAATTATATATAAAAAAAAGTAAAAATAAACTGAATGTAATTCAGAAATAAAAGAAGGAAGATTTCCTAAAACTTTTACTATATGTGTCGGTGCACTATTTAAAATCAAAGGATCACTTGTGGGAAATGATGTTATCATCTCTATTGATCCTACTCAAAATAATTACTATGTTAGTACTAAATGTGCTAACCAATTAGTGATTCCTAAATCAAATATAGTTGAAATGAATTTTGTTGACGCAGGTGACAAACAATACAAAATAAGCAATCTACAACTAAGTATTGTAGACTATACTTTTGTCTCGCAATTTGTCGTTAAAACCTTATTTTGCGACAATAGTGATATAGTTCTGGGTTCGCCCTAGATCGAATCACTAGGATCTTTTATCCTAAATATGAAGAAGAAATTTTTGACATTTTCATACAAAAAGAAAAAGATAACATTACAAGTTGTTACAGTGAAGCCAAATTCCATAATACCAGAAGACATACTAGATATTTCAAAAGTAATTTTTCAAGAAGGTAAAAAAGTACTACAAAATATGCAAAGAGAAGTTGACAAGATCACTGCTGAAAAAATGAAGAAGTTTCTTGGCTTAAAGACCATAGTGAAAAAGTACTGACACAAATTAAGAAGCTTAAAAAGGACAAGAAGTCATTGGAAAACAAGGTACAACAAATTATCGAGAAGGAAGCATCGAATGTAGAAGTCCAAGTTGAAGAGAAAGGAATAAACACTGACCTAGTGAATATCATAACTCAAGAAGAAGGCAAACCGGTCAAAGAGTACACCCTGTTCTTGCCCATGAGTCCTTGAAATCTTTCAAATACTCATTAATGCAGGCAATTTCTTTCTGCAAATGATACCCCCTTATCTCATGCATAGTAGGGCCTTTGAAGCCTTTTCCAGCAGCATGTATGGCATCAAACATAGGCTCATAATATGGTCAATGGGAAGCATTGAAGGGGATATCAGCATCATACCACCATCTACATATTTAATCACAAGCAGTCTCCTTCAATTCTTTCTTCCAATGGTCATTTAAAGTGGGCTGCAAAGTTCTAGTAGCTTCAGGACCATGTGCATATGATGGAGAGGAGGGTGTGATAGTGAAATAACTTTTGATATTCATATCACCCTTCTTTTTCATTTTACCCTTACCCTTTTCTTGAATAGACTCCAAAGAGGGAGGAACATATCGGAAGGGGTTGGATGCATTAGTACAAGGGATAGAAGAAGAACCCTCAAAATCAAAATGGGGGTTGGTAGCCATCATTTTTTGTATACTCCTCATCCTCCCAATTTTAACCTCTATTTCTTTTTGCCAAGACTTTTCTTCTTTAAACTTCTTAAAGCTATTTAACAAATCCTTCCTAATCTTTCCAATTTCTTGTGATTCACATGGAGTAATTTGGTCTCTAATCCTTGCTAAGTGTTGTTTCAACCTATTAATGCCCCCAGGACCATCCTTAATTTTTCTATGGCAAAATTTGCAATGCATTTGATTATCAACCATTTCAACATATGCCCAAGCAACATCTTTCACTCTAGGTGCCATTTTTCATTGGGAGATCAAAGGAAAAAAAATCTGAAAATGAAAACAAAAAAATAACATTGCTTCAATGTTCATTTCTTTGACAAAAAACACTCTTCAATTTCCAGATTTGCACAAAAAATTAAATAAGCAAAAACAAATTTTTAGAAGTGAAAAAAAAATACCTCTATGCACAAACTGCCTCCTCAAAGTTGCTCCAACAAACGAACCCTTGAATGTTGCTCCAATGGCTGCCCAAGAAGCTCCTCACTCTTGCTACAATGCTTGCCCAAGACTCCTCACTGCTGCTCCAAAAACAAACTCCACAACTCCTCACAAACTCCTCACAAATTCTTACTCAAATGCAATCAGATCGCTGCGAGGAAATGAGAGGGATTGGGGGGGTTTTATAGGGCTTCAGAGAGGGAAATGGACCCCGAAGAACCCAAAGGCACATTAGAATGGGCTTTGGGGTCCCAAAAAACTGAATTAAAAAAAAAATACCGCTAACTGGCCGCTCTTACCGATCTGCCCGAGTTGGCTCGGACTCGACCAAGTCGACCGGGTTGTTACCGAGCCGGCTAGTCCTAGTAACCCACCAAGTCGACCCGGTCAGTCTCTAACCCGGTTTGACTTGGCCAAGTCGGAGTCGACTTGTCCGTTTTTTAAAACAATGATTCTAATTAATTGCAACAACATAGAAAATTCAATTTTCTGCAAAGTAAATTCAGTTTTCTGCAAGGTACATCCAGTTTTCTGCAAAGTACATTCAACTTTCTGCAAAGTACATTCAATTCTATTCAATTTTCTGCAAAGTATATTTAGTTTTTCAGCAAAGTACATTTAGTTATCTACATAGAGCTTTCAAGTTTCTGCAAAGAAATTTTAAATTTCTGCATAGAACTTTCAGATTTTAACAATACATACCTTGAGTTACTCCTTTTACAAACCTGGTAAGTTTTCCTTAGTGAAGTGCTCCCTCTAAAATATGATAGCATCTTCGTAGTTCATCTCCTTATTGGTGCTTTAAGGAATTGATTTACCAAGTCACCATTCTTAATATATACTTGCAATATTTCTTGACAAATATAACCAAGCAAAATGTGCGATACCAAAAGCATGATGTCTATTTGTCAATCTAGGGTTTCTATGGAATCTAAGACGATGGACTCCTAGGGTCTTCAAAATTCAAATACAAATATTAGCTTACGAAGTCTTCACATCCATCTATACCCTAAACTACACACAAGCCCTAGAAATCATGAAATACGGTTTTTATGAGGGCGCAAGTAAATTAGGTTTAGGATTTCCATATGACTAGGGTTTATCCATGAGCCATCTAGGGTTTACAATCCTAGATATCAATATCAATTTCAACGACTGATAACAAACCCTAGAACCATGTAATGAATTAATCTTAGAAATCTTATGTTAGACCCTCAACAAATGAATATACTATACATACCTGACAATTATGTACCTTTATCCTATTGAAGGAAATGTAACTAGGTTCGGTCTTCATAAATGTACTTTTGATATTTGTATTTATTCAAGAAAAGAAATATTATTTTTATAATATATGTCAATGAGTTTCTTGCTCATTGAAATAGGTCTAGCACATGATTAAGTGTTATAGGTAAGTCAAGTAGTCAAAGGAAAATGTTGAAGACCTCAAGGGCATGTTGCACCATGTATATAAGTCAAAGAATACTCCTCCAAGCAAAGTCAAGTCTCCTCCAAAGCAAAGCCACCATCAAAGAGAAATCTCCAAGCATGTGACACCACCAAAGAAGCCATCTGAAGTAAGATAGCAAGTCGGCCTACAAACAATCCTCAAGTTGGCCTTCTAATCGGCCTAAAAGGAGGGACAATCCTCTATATATAGAGGTTATCCACTCCACCATGAGCACTCACAGCTCTGAAATCAACGAAGTTAAGGAGACAAGAAAATAATGAAAAAGGACGAAGTCAAGGAGCTTCTAGTGCAGCTGAGTAAAGGGAAGCATAAGCGAAGGTTGGAGGCTGGTTTCTAGAGAAAATACAGTCACACGTGCCAGGAAGAGGAAGGCCGCCTGCGGTCATAACAATAGAGACTCACAACCAAACATATCTCATCATTTGGGCTAGAGACATAGGCCTAAAGGGTTTCCCACTCAAGCGAAGTAGCAAGGAAGAAAAGCGAAGGTAATAGGGCTGTTCTAAAGCCTATTATAGTCACACGTGCGAGGAGAAGGAGGTTATCTTTGCTGTCATAACAACCCTCCCATTATAGTCATACAAGTTCATTGGTTGGTGAAGAGAAGGAAGGGATCATCATAAGGAAAGGGTGTCATCAAAGGTATCTCTTCTAGAGCAAGTGCAACAAGATCGAACAATAATTGGAAGAAGGACGAAGTGCCAGTGAACGAAGTGCAGAATGGAGGAAGGACTTGACTTGTGCTTAGGGGACATTCTAATCAAGGGTCTAAGGTTTGGCATTGATCAATAAGAAGCTTCAATAAGAGAAACTTACTAAAGGGTTTTCCTCTCAAGAGAAGAGAGGTTTTGGCCCTGGCAGAGAGCCAACATCTTGTGTTCTTGTTCTTATGTTTTGGTAGTAGTTTGATGTAGTACACACACATGCATCAATAAGAAGAAGAAGATTAAGCCTATAAGAAAAGTAAGAAGACTCCACAAATTGTTATCAAGTCAAGAAGAATCACACTACACCTAATTGCCCTAGATTCTTCAACATGGTATTAGAGCTAAGGTGACACATCAAGGATAGGGCATCTCAAGAACACTCATCAAGGAAGGACATCTACAAAGTTGAAGCATCAAGCCAAGAAGTCTCTATCACATCAAGGACAAGAAGGTCTATCATCAATCATTCATCAAGGGAGACTAGAAAGCTAGAAGAATAGTCTTATATAAAGGCACCTACAAAGAAGAGTAGATCAAAGAGGGACCTACAAGTCACAAATCATCAAGCAAGCAAGTCCACTTTGAGAAGACATCTTGAGGAACATTAAGATTCAAGGAAGGCAAGCCATCAAGACTTCAAGGAGAAAGGAAGTCAACTGCATTTCAAAATCTATCAAGTACATGCCCCTTTCTGAATATACATCAACGTCTTTTTGTAAGGAAAGCAACAAATTGGTAGGTACCAATAACTTTCTTGCATGGAAGAAGACACTGATCTACTTCTCAAGGAAAATGAACTTCTAGAACATATCAAAGGGAATATCACTATGCTTGCTAAGGAACAAACTCAAGACTTAGCCAAGTATAATTAGGATGAGACAAGAGTTCAAAGGATTCTAATAGGATCTATTAAGGACTCTCTCATTCCTTATGTCTCCAAATTTTAGACATCAAAAGAAATTTATGATAAGCTAGTAGAGCTATTCTCGTTATCCATAGCCGGAGAAGTGACATCTCTAAGAAATGAATTGTACAAGATGAAGATATCAGAGGAAGGAATAGCTCCCTACTTCATGAAGATCTTTGAGATGAGGGATCAACTTCAAGAGCTTGGGGAAGTTATGTCTGACAGAGAAATGACAACTGTAGTACTCAATGCTCCTCTACTTGAGGATTGGGGCAACTTCACATCTAGCATAGATGCCAAGAAGGAAGCAACCACACTCAGTGAAATGTGTTCTCTATGTAAGACAGAGGAAACCAGACTTAAAGCAAAGGAAAATGTGGGATCAAAGGAGCAAGCATTTGCTACCATGGCCAAGAGAAAGGGAAAATTTGGCAAATTTGGTCCACAAAGGACAAACAACAAAGATATGTCCAAAATCCAATGGATGCCAAGAATATGGGCACTACAAAAGGAATTGTCCTAAGCTTAAGAAGGACAACAACAACAAAAGAAAGAGGGAAGAAGCTCACATGACTCGAGGTGAAAGAAGAAGAAAAGAAGCAAAAGAAGGAAGATCCTCCGGATCTCTACTATGACTAAGTCAAACTCTTTACTTCAATTATTTTTTCAAAATTTTGAGTAGGATAGGATCATGTAGGAATAGAATAAAATTGCATAGCTAGAGACATTTTCTAGAATCTAGAAACATGAAGTACATAGAGGTCTAGATACTCATGTAGAAAGAGCATTTATAAATGAAAACAAAATGCATGGTTAGAAATATCTTCTAGAATATAGGAGCATGATGGAAATAGCTCAAGATATTCATATAGAAGGAGCATACCTAGAACAAGACCTTATCCACAATAAAAGAAAGTTGATCATGATTAAGAATCTTAGAAGACCTCCATCATCAAAAGGAAAGAAACAATTGCAAGGCAAGGATCTTTAAGATCCTATGATGGAATCTTCAAAAGAAGGTTCATGAACCAAATCAGATGTCTCATTGGGAATCCCATTCATGGGATTCAAGAAAAGGATGATATGCAGGCAAGCTAAGATGAGGCAAGAAGGGCCACACCAATGACAACCAATTAAAGCTAATATGATCAAAGGAGAATCAAGATGAGGTATGTATACATCAAAGTTTAGTCATGTTATCATTTGTATATTATTGAGTCATGGGAATAGTTCTATAACATGATCAAGGATGAAAGAATCTCTTTCACCAATGACATACTCGAAGGCATGTACTACACTGCAATGAAGGTCAACAAAAGAAAATACTCACATAAGGTGTATAAGTGTTAAGTTATGGTATGTTCTATGCTTATAACAATTTACTTCTTTTTCTTATTATATTCCACAGATTAGCAATCACATGTACATAAAGTAAAGTGCAGATAGAACATTAAACGATCGACAAAAAACAAGCCAAGACAAGAGACACAAGATGTGGCGGCTAGCCAGGGACAAACCCCACAATGTGTGGTGAAACCCTTTGATCAAATCTTCTTTTATCTTCAATAATTCAGCAGAGAGAAACAATACAATAAATCTGATTTATATCAACAATGGCAAACCCTATATCAGCAGCATCAGCATTAGTGGCTTCATCATCAAACTAGGCAGACGATATCTCACAAACCGACTGTCGGATCGGCATGATTCCACCACCAAAAGTTGCGGCTTCTAGAGGAGGTTCAGATGAACCTACAACGCAGTTCAGATGAAGAGATCTTCTAGTCCACGTAGGTCAATCTTTACTTCTGCAGTTGCAGCTTCAGTTTCGGTAGCTTCCGACTTTAAACTAGGGCAGTCGATATCTTGCAAACCGCCTGTCGGATTGAATTGATTCCACCACCAAAAGTTGCGGCTTTCAGAGGAGGTTCAGATGAAACTACAACGCAGTTCAAATGAAGACATCTTCTAGTCCACGTAGGTCAATCTTTACTGCTGCAGTTGCAGCTTCAGTTTCGGGCAGCTTCCGGCTTCACATGTGTGAGAGAGAGACCCTTTTCTGTGCAGTAGAGAAGAGACTCTTTTCTGCGTAGTAGAGAGAGAGAGATGTGATGAGATGAGTGAGTCCAAATGAGAAAAGTCTTCCTGTATTTATACACAATGTTGGTGTTTGAATAGATGCGACTGTTGGGCTTCTGATCCTACATGAGTTGTAGGTCGGCTTGATAATAATTCCATAATCCAAATAAATTCATCTCCATGAATACTTATCGGAATTGGATGATCTTTATATCAATCCTACACCTCTCGACGAGAGGAATCTAATAAAAATATTATCAGCCATGAATAAGATGAATCACATGAAGTTTTTCCCTAGTTGCCAATTTTAACACTCCCTCTCAACTTGGAGAACTTCATTTGCAATCTGTCTATCGGTCGTTACTATTCATCCATCAAATGCACTGCCCTGTACAACCTGACCCTTGCCCTGCTCTGCTCTATTCTGCCTTTTTTGCTTTGTCTTGTTCTGCCCTGCACTGATCTGTAATGTTTTGCGCTGTTCTGCTCTACTCTTGCATTGTTCTGTTCTGCTCTGCTTTTGTCCGAATTATGAAGAAGAAGAAATGATCGAGGATGCATCATACTGACTTAAAGTTAGTCTCAGAGTATGTACCACTGGTCCCAGACCAGTGTCAACCAACACGAAGTCAACGTCATAGTGAGTACAACTCCACTGGTTTCAGACCAGTATCATCCTCCATTGACTCAAGGTCAGTCTCGGAGTGCGTACCATTAGTTTTAGACCAGTCTCAACCGACCCGAAGTCAGCTTCATAGTAGGTACCACTCCTACCACTGGTCCCAGACTAGTATCGTAGTCTCAGAGAGTGTACCACTGGTCCTGGACCAGTCTCAACTGACCCAAAGTTAGCGTCATAGTATGTACCACTCTCGCTGGTCCCAGACCAGTACTGCACTGACACGAAGTCAGTGTCAGAGTATGTACCACTGGTCCCAGACCAATCTCAACTGACCCGAAGTCAGCGTCATAGTATGGTATAACTCCTACCACTGGTCCCAGACCAGTATCGCAGTCTCAGAGAGTGTACCACTGGTCTCAAACTAATATCAACCGACCCGAAGTCAACGTCATAGTATGTACCACTCTCACTGGTCCTAGACCAGTACTGCATTGACACGAAGTCAGTCTCAGAGTATGTACCACTGGTCCCAGACCAGTCTCAACCGACCTGAAGTCAGTGTCATAGTATGGTACAACTCCTACCACTAGTCCTAGATCAATATCATTGATCCCAGATCAATGGAGGTCATCCTAGCATAGGGAGTACGGTAGATACAACGATGCGTCCATCAGTACTACCATGGTCCCTAACTTCATTTCCCTGCTCATTGATCAGATGAGTGGTACTTCCCATGAGTCCCAGACTGCATGGGTAGGATGCCTTGACAGGAGAACTAATCAATCTTGTCCTCACAGGAGAACACATCAACCTGCTATAATCGCCATGGAGAACACATCAATCCAGGCTGCCATGGAGAACACATCAATCCAGGCCTCACAGGAGAACACATCAATCCTGCTACAATCGCCATGGAGAACAC
>APFE030224612.1:0-19694 GCA_000404065.3 Pinus taeda | reverse complement strand
TAAAAAAAAAAAAATAATAATATTTTGAGAATTTCAATTTTTTAATGCATTAAAAAATTCGACAGATGAGATTAAGAGATGTCTTGATCCTCATCGATGGTCGAGATCGTTTTGACATGGATCACTCAAACTAGCCATTGGGATTTTTCCTTTAGATAAGGTGCTAGGGGTCATTTGAGAGACGAGATATTGGATCTGAGTTTTGGCCGAAGAAGCTCTCTTGTAAATATTTTCTGGTGCTAATAAAGGAAGACTTTGGGGTCAAAAGCTTGCTGGTGTTACTCTCTTAAAGTGCTGTGAGCCATTTCATTTCTGCATATTTTATTTTTTCAGCCGTTAATAACAGCTTAATGAAGAGTATTGTTGAGCATAGGTATCTTGTTCACATGCTAGGGTTTTAGTAGTATTAGGGTTTTTGATGTAATGGCAGGTATCTCCATTGTTTTTTATATCTAGTACTGCTTTTTCTCTCTTATTTGATGGTTGAAGTGAGCTGTACAGGAAACCTTTGAGGATCAGTGGGTGTTTGGGGAAGTTCTGGGCTGAACCATCCAACTCCCATAAGCACTTTTTACAGAGCCCAGCTGGTTTTGATCCTAGGTTAATCATTTAGTTTATTTTATGATTTGCATGAGAGACTTTATAAGGCATTTTATTAGCAATATGAAGTTTTTTTTTTTGAAATTATTTGATGTAACTGACAAATCTGGCTGTTGTAGAGTCGCAAAACTGTAAATAATTTTTGCTTGTTTTTAGGGTTTTATTTATTTTTATTGTTTCCAGTTTCTGGTTGCTTGTTTTGCTATTTTCAGGTTACAGGTAGTTTTTTGAGAAAATTTCAAGGCTTTTTTGGGAGCAGTAATTTTCAAAATATCAGTTGTGGAAGGCTCCAATAGTTTTTTTTTTGGGTAACCTGGGCAATCATTTCCTCATTCATGCTGAGCAGCGAAACATTTTGGTTTTTGGCTTGTCTATTTGTGCGGAGAACAGAAATACGCAAACTAAGCACGTGGAAACCATATATAAACGCTATCAGCTCCAGTTCAAACGCTGCTCCTTTCCGCCGTGGAGATCCGCTAAGCCTGATATGCAAATAAAGATTCAATTTTGGGTTTAATGATTGATGTAAGCAATAGTCCATACGCCAACATTAAAATGAGAATCCTGCATGCTGTGCCACTGTATACCATCAAACCTACACGCAGTCAAAACGCAATCACCCGTCAAGCACTAATCAGCTGGAAAAGCAAACGATTTTATTCCAGCTGCTGTGGGCTTGCACGCAGCTCCCCTTTTTGCTCCAGTTATAGTCATTTATCACCGTTTCAACTCATACGCTGCTAATATACATGAGATGGGGAGTATATAACACTTCACGCATACGCAGAATTGTCCACAGCCAGTGTAAATATGATTCTCGGATCATTGCAGTAAGGCTGTGTGGCGGTAAGGTAAATCGATTCATTTTTTTTTATACGCATATCGTGGACTTTGGCATATGGTTCTTCATTTCATTGCATAGTTCAATCGTAAGGGTTAATAAAATCGATTGCTGTATGCGTGGATTTCGTAGCATCAGCGTGAGTTCAGGTTTAAAAAATCCGAAATCGATTTTGGTTCAGCTGATTTCGTTTGATACATATAGCGTAGAGGTAGATTTAGGTTTTGTTATGCTGTATGTGTAGGTTAGCGTAGGCATATTTCCATTTTGAAATCATTTTTTTTTTGTTTACGTTTCAATTGCTTAGGTTTTAGATTTATGCATATGCGTTATTTTTTAAATACGTCTAGGTTTAGTTTTCTTTAGTTTTCATTTGTTTAGATTTGTTATATTTTAATTTTATTTTAATATATGTTAGGGTTTAACATTATTTTAGTTTGATTTTAAAATAATAATAAAAAATCAAAAAATTCTTTTAGGGTTTTTTTAATTAGGGTTTTTAGATTTAGATTTTAATTTTCTTTTTTTTAGTTTTTTATTTAGATTTAAATTAGATTTTAGATTTTGTTTTTTATTAACAAAAAAAAAAATCATAAAAAAATAAATTTTACGACTTTAGATTGGATTTTGTTTCAGTTTAGATTTCAAAAATTTTATCTTTGTCAGAAAAGCATAAAAATATTTATCGTGGAAAGATTTTGCCAGTTGAGGTCTTAGCTCGGGAATCTCATCGTGTTCTATATTTTTGCTGAGATTAAAGTTTTGATGTGGGGTGAATGTTTATCTTTATGAGATTTGGCATGCTTGAAATATAATATCTGGTTAATGTGCAAGTTTTACATGGTTGTATCTTTCGAAGTTTATTTCTCAAATTGCCAGATCATCGTGAGTTTCCCTGATATCTTGCATTTTTCGAAAGTTATTTGATGTTAAATGATTGCTGTGCACAGTTTACATCTCTACAACATCTGTTAAGTGATCGTTTTGACACCAAACCCATAAGGCACTGGTCCATCAAGTTAAACAAATCTATTAAGTGCTTTCGTCCTTTCGTGTCTCCCAAACCAACTGATTCACAGTTGGTTTTCCACTTTCCTACAGGGTCTACCGCCCTTAGCCGCGGGAGACAGGCTTAAACGGAGGGATCGAGGATCAGAGTGACAGCCCCCGATCTGAGCGTTGTTGTGACAATCTGTGCGACAACAGGTTTCATGAGCAAGGGATTTTTTTTTTTGAGTCAAGACTCTCCTTGGGATTTATTTGTCATCTAGTCATAAAACATAAGGGTCATTGTCATGTAAATGAAGTCATGTTACACTTTGTAAAAGGTCATCTTGTCTATGTAAAGTATCCTCCAAGGAACTTGTCACCTAACCTCTTCAATTCGGCCTACAAATGTTGAAGAAGTTGCAAGAACAAGTTGGCCTACCTCCAGTTGTCAAGTCGGCCTATAGACCCAATGAAGAGGGGAAAAATAGAGGAACTCGGCCTCCATTCTAAGCAAGAAGTTCGATCTGATTTCAGCAAAGAGAAGTGCAGAAGAAAGTGCAAAAAAGAGGTAGTGAAAATGGTTTTCCCTAAGGCTACAAAGAACATTCTTCTAGGCCAGCGAAGAAGCAATCTTCTAGGATAGCCAACAAGAATATTCTGGGCAGTGAAGAAGGATCTTCGGGGGCAGCGAAGAAGGGATCTTCTGGATCAAGCGAAGGAGGCAGTGAATAGATTTCTTCTGGAATAGCAAAGGAAGGAATCATCTAGGCAACAAAGTAGAGACGAAGTTTCTCTAGAAGACCTAGAGACTGAGATTCTCTAGAATAGTTGTAAAGGTGCAATGTAAGAAATAGAGACTGAGTTTCTCTATAAGGAGCAGAGAAGGAGCAGGTCAAGATCAAGAAGAAAGGCGGAGGAAGGAAGACGAGGTTGGTGACAAGGGTCTTGAAGAAGATACTAAAGTCAAGGGTCAGTGTAATGGTCTTGGTACTTATCAATTGAAGATCTAGAAGAAGAATTTTGATCGGGTTTTCCTCTCAAGAGGTGAGAGGTTTTTGGCCATGGCTAGAGAAGCCTATATACTGTGTCACTTGTCTTTATTTATTTTGATAATTGTCTTGATGAAAAGAACACACTAATAAGCCAACAAACAAAAGATCATAAGCTAAGAAGAACAAGCATATCACAAGCAATTATCAAGCAGAGAAATTGTTAACATTGAATGCCCTAGATTTCTCAACATGATATCAGAGCTTAGGTGTTGAAGACAAAAAGGGGCAGTCAAAGCACGCTGACACACAAGAATCAATCTTCAAAGAAGGAATCAAAGCAAGTCAAAGGTTATCAACAAGTTCAAGATCTACATCATAAGAAACTCTAGATCGAAGAAGGAAGCAGAAAGAAAGAACGAAACCCTAGAAGCACTTCAGATATCATCACATCATCAAAGGATTGTAAATCAAGCTCTCTCTCATCATCACTCAAGAAAAAGGCCCTCTGACAACATCCAGAAGGAGGAGGAAACAAGCAACAATCTGACAAGTAAGTCTATGACTATATCTATTAATATCAAAATGTCTTTTTGCAAGGAAAGCAATAAATTGGTTGGGGCTATAAATTTCCTTGCATCGAAGAAAAGGATTGACCTAAATCTTATTGAGAATGAAGTCATGGTTCACATTAAGGGATCAATAAACCAATCTCCAAAAGCAGATACTCAAGCTCATGCTAGATACATGAAGGAAGAAGTGAGATCCCAAAGGATTCTTATAGAATCTATAGAAGACTCTCTAATCCCATATGTATCAAAATTGGAAAGTGCAAAAGCTATATATGACAAACTGGTAGAGTTGTTTTTTGTAAGTATCGTGAGAGAAGTAATCTCCTTGAGGCAAGAACTCTACAAACTAAATATATCCAAGGAAGATGGAATAGCCTCATACTTCATGTGGACATCAGAAATTTGAGATCAACTACAAGAATTAGGATAAGTTATGTCTAATAGAGAGATGACCACAGTGGCACTAAATGCACTACTGAAAGAAGGGGGTAACTTCACTCCAACCTTATATGTGAAGAAAGAGACTACTCCATTTCAAGATTTATGGTCACTTTGTAAGATCGAAGAAACCAGACTAAAGGCAAAGATTGATGTTAGACCAAGCGAAAAAAAATCAAGCATATGCTACTGTTAATCTAGGTTGTCATTGATGTCAATATGGCAGTATTTGTGATGGCAAATTCTTGTGACATGTGTGGTTTCCTATTGATGCCCACTGATCATAATACTGCTCATGGAGGATCCAAGGATTGAATACAGACGTAATAGAAATAGTGGAACCTAGGAGGAAAGATATCAGAAACCATCAAAAGAGAAAGTGAAAGAGTAAAGAGGAGAAGCCATCGTGAAGCCAAAGAGTAAGATGAAGAGTTTATCGAAAGCCATCAAAGAATCAAGTTATCGGAGCAAGAGAAGCAGGTTATTGCATATGCCCGAGGGTAAGTGCTATCGGAAGAACAAATACGAACATTACGTCGGAGGAGTAGAACTATCAGAAGTCAAAGGAAGAGCTATTGCAAGTCATCAAAGAGTAGCCAACGGAAATCACAGGAACGACAAGCCACAAGAAATCCAAGCCAAGAGTAAGAGTCTAAAGGAAGAAAACAGTGATATCGGAGGAGCACTGTGGAACCGATGGTCCCACTACAACACGCCCTAATTAATATCGCATCCACCGTATCAGAACCTTCGCATCGCAAATTATGAAGGCTTGTCACATTAAAACTCCGATTGCGATATAATATGTGGACCCGACCAGTGTATGGTAACAACCCTAATGTAATATCGCATCCACCTATCATAACTTTCATATCGCAAGTTATAAAGGGATGTCACATTAAAAGCTGCATTGTGATATTATTGCGGACCCGACTACAACACTATAACATAACTTAATGTAATATTGCATCTGTTGAATCGCAAGTTTCAAAGGGATGACATGTAAAACCTCCAATTGCGATAAGGTTGTGGACCTGATGGATTTATTAACCACTGCTTAAGATCATATCGCATCTGCTCCATCGGCAGTAGGGGAATCGCTACGTTATGTGCAAACCTCCAAAAATTGCGATTGTGGGCTTAAAGGAATAACTTTGATTTTCATGAATGTTGCGATTGCGATTAATGTGATAATGTTGCAGTTGCGATTAATGTGGGACCTCCATGTGGGTATAGCCTTGGATGAATATTGAAAAAAAGGGCCTCTTTGATAAGATCTTTTAATATGCAAACTCATAAGTCGGCGTCTCCTCACAATGAACGTGTCTTTTGGTTATTAGCAAAACTCATATGTATACAAGTTGAAATGCTTCACTTCCGGAAACAGATTTTGTGAATCTAACACAAAGAAGAAGTAATAGTTCACAACTCGTCAACTTGAAGAAACAAAGAAAGCTGAAGGTCGAGCAGGAAGGAAGAAAGACAAAGGTCCAGCAGGAAAAAAGGAAGCCGAAGGTCGAGAAAAATTGTTGATTGGGTTAATCTTTGAGAGGCTCAGACCTGTGATGAATTAGAAGACGTACAGACCTCAACCTGAAGAACAATCTTTTTGTGAAGATCTGTTTGACCTTGAACCAGCCAAGTAAGATTTCATCAGTCATCAGTTGAAGGGAGCAGTGGGCAATGCCAGCGTTGAAGTATTTGTGAGTTTGTTCCATGGAAGTAAGACACCGCGACAATCACTCCTAAAGCAGTTATTGCGACAATAAGAACAAAGGCTTGAAAACAGAAAATTGCTTTTGTGCATACATTGAGGCTTAGCGTTGCTATCTTGTTGAAAATCTTCAGCAAATCTTGGAAACATTATTGGAGATCATGATGCCTATTTGAAATCATCATGAGGTAACTTTGCAGACTCTGTTTGGGCAATATGAAGAGTTGTGAAGACTCTTTCATATGAAAACAGGTTGTCATTGATGTAGCAGTGAAGTTGTAGATAGACAAAATTCAATGAAGAATATTCTGGGAGCAAAGAATTACTACCAAACATATCTAGACAATATATAGCAGAGGGTCAGAGCCCTTGGGGTTGGTGCCTTAGAATTGGAAGGATTGGTGTCCTTGGAGTTGGTGCTCCAAAATCCAAGGTTGGTGCCTTGACAAGATAGGGTCGAAGCCCTTGGGTTGGTGCCTCAGAATTAGAAGGATTGGTGTCCTTGGAATTGGTGCTCCTAAACCCAAGGTTGGTGCCTTGACAAGACAAGGTTGGTGCCCTTGAGGTTGGAGCCTCACAAAAGCTCCAAGTTGGTGCTTGGCGATAGGTTGGAGCCTAGGTGTTTGAAGATCAGTGTCTTCATCCAAGGTTGGAGCCCTATATACATTGTACTTGATTCATTGTAAAGATTATATTAATAAAAGCATTTATTCCTATTGTTCATTTTGTGTTCTAAATATAAGTGATCTAACTGGTTAAAGTAACAATTCAAAAGGAATATTGATTCACCGCCCCTCTCAGTATTTCCAACAATCGGTATCAAAGCCAGTGCCTTCACTCAAAGCCTAACAGCTTGAAGGTTGATCATTAGAACACAAATGGCGAAGCCAAGGAAGAAAGTCTCCAATCCTCCTAAAGAAGTGTCTCCCTCAACCACCAAAATCAAAGTTAATCAATTTGTGAAGGCTCCATTGTTCAATGGAAACTTTGATATATGGGAGGCAAGAATGAGGAATTTCTTAAAGACTCAAGGCATTGAAATCTGGAAATCAGTGATTATTTATAGCATGATGGATGGAGAATCCAAGGAGTACAATGCAAAAGCAATGAAGGCAATCTTGAATGGGCTACCAGATTCTATAAAGAACAATTTAGGAAAACGTTCATCAGCAAAGCGTATATGGGACAAACTTCATGACCTTCACTCAAAAGGAGCATTGACCATGACCACTAGTCAAGAAGATGATGGAAACCAAGAAGGAAATCTAGAACCCATCATGGAAGTTGAAAATGAGAATGATGACATCAAGGCTAAAGAAGACCTAGAAGATGAAGAGAATGAAAAAGATTTTGAAAAAGATCTCCTCACTAAACTTATGGTTGCCATGGAAGAGATTATCAATTTGAAAAAGGAAAATGAGGAACTTAATAAGAAAGCACTAGCTGGTGACCAAGACCAAACAAGGAAGAAAGTTGACCTTGTCAAGCTTCAAGTACAAGAAAGGGATGAAGAGCTTGCCAAGCTTAAGAAGGAATTTCATCAAAGCAAAAGAAAGCATCATGAAGAAGCCATATCCATGACAAATCAATTGGATAAGGCAAAGAAACGGGAAGATAACTTGTCAAGCCACCTTGAACAAAGGCACCAGAGCTTGAACAAACTTGAAGCAAAGATTCGTCAATACAAGGAAGAGGTCTCCTCCCTTAGATCACAACTAGAAGAAGCAAGGAAATAAGCACAAGGAACTGAGAAGACAATGGAAGCATTGGTAATCATAGAAGGACTGGTAGAAAATGAGAAAAACACCATGATATACCAACTAAAAGCAAAGGATGAAGAAATATTCAAACTAAAATCCGACCTCAACCTTCTCAAGGCCGAAACATGTAAAGCTACAAGGATCATGGATGAAATGGAGAGCAGTCTAGCTAAGAAAAATGAAGAAATCTTCATAATGAAATCAGAAATCATCTCCCTTAAAATAGAATCAAATGAAGCAATACGTATCAAGGAAGAGTTTGAGAAACAACTTGCTAAGAAGAATAATGATTGTGAAAGATTGGAAGAAGAGATTGTCTCCCTCAAAAAAAGGTTGGAGGGATGGACAAATTCTTGAAAAGCTCTTAAGCCTTGGATGACATGCTTAGCCATCAAAGATCCCCATTTGATAAATCAAGTCTTGGCTATGAAGGAGAATCCTCAAGCAAGAATGATAATGCTTCAAACAAAAAGGATGTGAGGAAGCCAGAAAGAAATGTTGATGCTCCCAGTTCCAGCAAAGGCAAGGATAAGAGTCAAGGCAACAATGAAGGAAATCATATTCCAAGAAGAAATGCAGATGATGTCAAGGGCGCAAGAAGCAATGGTTATAATCAAAGGATCTCAAGGCAGAAAGACTTCAGAAGTATATCAAGGAAACCTTCTTCTCCCAGGTACCAAAGTATATTTCTTGGTTATGGTTATTCTTGTACAAACTTTGGACACATGGAAAAAGATTGTAGGGCATACCACAAAGATAGACACTATGGTCCCCAACAATCTCCAAGAAGCAATTCTACAGGAAGAAATCATGAATTCTTATTCATGAACAACATAGAATGCTTCAAGTGTCATAACATTGGTCATATGGCATGTGATTGTAACTTAACTCGGGTTCCTATACAAGCTAGAACCACGCCAGAAAAGAAAGTTACACAAGTATGGAGAAGAAAGCAAATACAATCTGAAAAATCTCCTGAACTCTCCAGCGAACAACACATGTTGTTGACTTGATAAGGATATTCTTGATATTTCAAGTGTTTGATGATGGGATTCTGCCAAAAAGGGACCATGCATACAATTAGGGGGAGCTTGTGATTCTTGACCATTATTGCAGAAGCTATCCGTGAAAGGGTCCTTATGAAATCCTTGACAAGCTATATTAACAATCATTCTTTGATAGATCATTTCTCAGAAACACTCCTTTGAAAGAACATGATCTCTTATCTATCCAATGGACTATTGTTAAAAATATTTTCCACTTGATCTCTAAACAGAAATTGGAGCAGCAGGAGGCCATCTAATGCTAATAAGCAAATAACTATGTTGCTATTATTACAGAAGTTGAATATTTCGACTAAGGGATTTGATGTGAGAACAGGTAAATTATGGACACAAATAGAGGCAACCTTCAAACAAACAGATACATCTGGGAATGAAGCTTGAACCAAGAGTAGTTGGTAGCATCTAAAATAATTGAAGCATTGCAAAAGGTTGTCAACCAGTAGAAAGAATTCAAAAACAAAAAAAAAAAGAAATAACAGTCATGGATTGAATATCAAAAAAGGGGAGAATGTTGCGTTGTCGAATATAGCTCAACCACTTAAGAAGAAGCATAAAGATAAAAAGAAATCCTGGTTTGAAGAAAGATGGCGAGAATGACAATTTCAATGGCATTTTCTCTTGATTCAGACTGTGAAGGCCTCTTAATTCTGACTATGGAGACAACATAATACAGTGTAGAAGCATAAAAAAATTGGCCCTGGACATTTAGTGTATGACTAGTTGGAGTCTGTTTTGAAGTATTGAAGTGGAGCATCTTTAAGCACTGTTGAAGCCATGATGAAGAAGTTCTGAGACATGAAGAGGTGATGATGTGCTAGCTGATGATGAGGCAGCAATCCTTCTATCTTGAGTAAAAAGAAGACTACCACGAAAGGGGGAGTAACATACCCATAAAAATCTATTATTCATAAAGAACAGAAGTAGTTTGACAGGGGGGAGTCCTTGTGCACTCCTTTGCCATTGATGTCAAAGGGGGAGAGAAGAAGAATATTGCCATCAATTACAAAGGGGAAGATTGTTAATCTAGGTTGTCATTGATGTCAATATGGCAGTGTTTGTGATGGCAAATTCTTGTGACATGTGTGGTTGCCCATTGATGCCCAATGATCATAATACTGCTCATGGAGAATCCAAGGATTGAATATAGACGTAATAGAAATAGTGGAACCTAGGAGAAAAGATATCAGAAACCATCAAAAAGAGAAAGAGAAAGAGTAAAGGGGAGAAGCCATTGTGAAGCCAAAGAGTAAGATGAAGAGTTTATCGAAAGCCATCAAAGAAGCAAGTTATCGGAGCAAGAGAAGCAGGTTATCGCATATGCCCAAGGGTAAGTGCTATCGGAAGTCAAAGGAAGAGCTATTGGAAGAAGAGCTATCGGAAGTCATCAAAGAGTAGCCAACGGAAATCACAGGAATGACAAGCCACAAGAAATCCAAGCCAAGAGTAAGAGTCTAAAGGAAGAAAACAACGATATCGGAGGAGCATTGTGGAACCGATGGTCCCATTACAACATGCCCTAATTAATATCGCATCCACTATATCGAAACCTTGGTGTCGCAAGTTATGAAGGCTTGTCACATTAAAACTCCGATTGCGATATAATATGCAGACCCGATTAGTGTATGGTAACAACTCTAATGTAATATCTCATCCGCCTATCAAAACTTTCATATCGCAAGTTATAAAGGGATGTCACATTAAAAACTGCGATTGCAATATTATTGCAGACCCGACTACAACACTATAACATAACTTAATGTAATATCGCATCCGTTGAATCGCAAGTTTCAAAGGGATGACGTATAAAACCTCCAATTGCGATAAGGTTGTGGACTCGACGGATTTATTAACAACTACTTAAGATCATATCGCATCCACTCTATCGACAGTAGGGGAATCGCTATGTTATGTGCAAACCTCCGAAAATTGCGATTGCGGGATTAAAGGAATAACTCTGATTTTCATGAATGTGCGATTGCGATTAATGTGGTGATGTTGCGGTTGCGATTAATGTGGGACCTCCATGTGGGTATAGCCTTGGATGAATATTAAAAAAAAAGGGCCTCTCTGATAAAATCTTTTAATGTGCAAACTCATAAGTCGGCGTCTCCTCCCAGTGAACATGTCTTTTGGTTATTGGCAAAACTCATATATATACAAGTTGAAATGCTTCACTTCAAGAAACGGATTCTGTGCATCTAACATAGAGAAGAAGTAACAATTCACAACTCGTCAACTTGAAGAAATAGAGAAAGCTGAAGGTCGAGCTGGAAGGAAGGAAGCCAAAGGTCCAGCAGGAAAGAAGGAAGCCAAAGGTCGAGAAATTTTGTTGATTGGGTTAATCTTCGAAAGGCTCAGACCTATGATGAATTAGAAGAAGTACGTACCTCAACCTGAAGAACAATCTTTTTGTGAAGATCTATTTGACCTCGAACCAGCCAAGTAAGATTTCATCAGTCATCAGTTGAAGGGAGCAGTAGACAACACCAACGTTGAAGTATTTGTGAGTTTGTTCCTTGGAAGTAAGATACAATCACTCCTAAAGCAATTATTGCGACAATAAGAACAGAGGCTTGAAAACAGAGAATTGTTTTTTTGCATACATTGAGGCTTAGCATAGATATCTTGTTGGAAAGCTTCAGCAAATCTTGAAAACATTATTGGAGATCATGATGCCTATTTGAAATCCTCATGTGGTAACTTTGCAGACTCTGTTTGGGCAATATGAAGAGTTGTGAAGACTCCTTCATATGAAGACAGGTTGTCATTGATGTAGCAGTGAAGTTGTAGATAAACAAAATTCAGTGGAAAAGATTTTGGGAGTAGAGAATTACTACCAAACATATCTAGACAATATATAGCAGAGGGTCGGAGCCCTTGGGGTTGGTGTCTCAGAATTGGAAAGATTGGTGTCCTTGGAGTTGCTGCTCCTAAATCCAAGGTCGGTGCCTTAACAAGATAGGGTCAGAGCCCTTGGGATTGGTGCCTCAAAATTAGAAGGATTGGTGTCCTTGGAGTTGGTGCTCCTAAACACAAGGTTGGTGCCCTAGAGGTTGGAGCCTCACAAAAGGTCCAAGTTGGTGCTTGGCAAGAGGGTGGAGCTTGGGAGTTTGAAGATCAATGTCTTGATCTAGAGTTGGAGCCCTATATACATTGTACTTGATTCATTGTAAAGATTATATTAATAAAAGCATTTATTCCTATTGTTCATTTTGTGTTCTAAATATAAGTGATCTAACTGGTAAAAGGAATATTGATTCACCCCCCTTAGTATTTCCAGCAGCTACAATGACAAGAAGAACGGGAAAAATTGGAAAGTTTGGTCCTCCAAAGAAAAGGAAGAACATGGATAAGATAACACGCTTCGAATGTCATGAACTTGGACATTATAAAAGAGATTGTCCTAATCGTGGTAAAAACGAGGAATAGAGAAGGAGCAAACACTACTGAAGAAGTGAAAGAGCCTAAGTCAAAGAAGCCTAAGAATGAAGAAGTAAAAGATCTTATTATGACTAAGATGATCTTCCTCTCAAGAAGGTACTTTCCACTAGTAAATTATGGTCTTAGTGCAGTTTAAATTAGATAGGATACATCTCATTAGAAAAATAGCATAGAAGCATTAGAAGTAAGAGCCCGTGACATGGGAGGCAGAAAGTATGTCTAGTACAAATCCTATTGATTTCAAAGATTAGGAAGCTCTTAGGTGTTGATTTTGGGTAACATCGGATGTGCTCTAGCCATGAAATTTGGTGGAGAGGCTAAGGCACATGAGATCTCCAAGACCAAGAAATCGTTTGGAGAAATTCCACCCAGATGAAGAGTTAGTAAAATAATTAATATTTTTAATGGGTTCCTAAGTCTAAACTTAGGAAAATAAAAATATTAATGTGTATTAATAAAATATGAGTGAGAAAGTTCTAAGTGACGAGGATCAAGCCAGTTCTAATCTTAGGCATTGATTAGGGACTTAATCTCGGTCATTGAAGACTCAATAGGAAAGGTATAAGAGGGGGCTTGAGGGTCAGTTGGAGATACACCAAGTGATCAAAGAATTCGATTTTTTGGGGCGAGGTTTGCTAAGAAAATCGAATTAGTGATCAGAGTTGCAGCGAAGGGCAATTTAGCAAGGGATTTTCATATAAGGTTGAAGAATACACATAGCAGAGTGACAGTGTGGTATCGGCAGAGACAGTATAGGCCCTAGAAGGGTTGACGCAGAGGCCGAAGAGATGATGCAAAGGGCTGACGCAGGTGACGCAGAAGCTACAGAGGCTAACGCTAGGCCTCAGAGGCAGCGCTGAGGAGATTTTGTGGGGCAGACTGGGAGCAGATCAGTAAATTTTGAGCCTAGAAAGGGTGACGCAGATCCTGAAGGAGAGACACAGTTCCAGAGCAGTGCTTGGAGTAGCTTTCACTGTCCAGCATAGGGAACAGCCAGAGTCATTGTGGGGTTTGATCATCCGGTTGTTGATTTGCCGGAATATCTGTCTTCGAAAAGAGGTACTACTGTTGAGGATATTCTCTGTTGGAGGAGCCATTTCTGGCAACCTAGTTGTATTCACGAAATCTGCTTAATAATACAAAGCCTCTATATGCTGCACCAGTTTTCCCGAATTAGGTTTTCCCAGGGACGATTGTCCAAAAATAACGATGTCCCTTTTGTTATTGTCTCAGTTTATTTCAGTTCATGATCTGTATATTTGTGTAGGTTGCAATAGTGTTTACTTCGATGTTTATGCAATTGAATAACTTGTTAATGCAAAGAACAAGTAGGAGATTGTAAACCAGTAATTGCAGTAGGAGTTTCTGATGTGTTAGATTTAGGAATTTTCACATTAGGAAACCTCGTGAGTATTTATAAAAGCAAAGGACATCATCGACTGGAATCGTCATAGAAGAAAACATCTGCCAGGTGAGGATATGAAACATCCTCAAGTTTCACTGATAAAATTCTCATCAAAGGATTCACCAATGAAGAAAGGAAGCAAAAGGTTTTCATCTGACATTCCATCTCAAGGAATGATGGTATGATGACCTTACGAAAAAGTAGGTCCTTTTGAATGAAGAAAAATGAAGAAGTCTAGATGACCGAAAGAAATATGAGGTATGTATGCTCATAGATTGTTATGAAAGTCATGTCAAATGGTTATAATTAATATGGATCACTATTTCCATCAAGAGAAGAAAGGATCTACTCCTCTAAAAGATTGCAACAAAGCACGAATCGCACTAGATGAAATCAACATAATATGTTCTCATATGAGTCATGAGGAAGCTAACTACAATCAAGAACTCTAATTGAAGCTCTTGGGAATGAAGTGTGTGAGAAAAGAGAGAAAGGGATCATGATAATATGCAACGAAGATAGAAGGAATTCAACATCCGAAGTCCAAGAAGACTAGAAGATCTGTTAGAAAGATGTGAACACTGATGGAAATCCGAAAAAGATAAAGACCCTTGACAAAGGATATTAGTGGGAGATGTGTCAATCTGCATACGAGATGTTGATACTTACAAGAAGATGTCACGGTGAAAGATCATCACAAAGGTAATACTGATATGAAAAGATTGATTATGTTTGAACTAACATCTGGTTGGGCTTATGTAGAATTGTCGAAGGGAAGATTGGTAAATGGCTTCCAAACAAACCATATAAAAGGATGTAATGTCCTTCTGAAAATATGGCATGAAAATCGAAATACATGAAGCAAAACCAGATGGAAAATCTAATAGATCACTTTTTGATGAGTTGAGGACATGACTGGCTCATGAACAAAAGTGATGAATGATCTGTGCCTTATATATAGAAGTTCCCAAAAGGTTGAAGACTCCTTAAAGAAATTCATGACATCGAAGAAAGGAGCTCTTCATGCAGTTGATTGTTTTAGGATCTCCACGTGAAGAGTTGTTATAGTCCCTGGTTAAGAGGGAGCCTAAGAAGAAGTTTATTACTTGGAAGAAACTCAGACATTCCTAAGCCGGAAGCTTAGGTACATTCCTCTGTGATAGGAATGAGTACATTCCTTTAATGGAATAAAACCTCCTGGTATAAAAAGGAGCTACAAACACGTTGTTCTGTTCTTCACTTGAGAAGACAGAATGGAGGATTCTGTAACCATTTGGCATTTGATGCTCTTATGGGATGAGATAGAGCATCCCACGAAAAAGTAGACGTAGAGGATTGATATTCTTTTGGCACTGGGGAGTCCAAGAAAAGAATAATTCTTATGGAGCATATTTTGAGAGAACCCGGGTGGGGTATGTTCCTAGAGAGACAATGATGAGTATGTCTATAAATCATTGGTCTCACCAGCATTGTGCTCTGATCTTGTGGAGAGATAGAGTTGTTAGTCAAAGCCTTGCTATAAAACAATGTTGGTTGGTATGATGCTATACAAATGGGTTACAAATCCGAATTCTTTTTTACGAAATATTCTTCAGATTGAGAAAGTCCAAGGTACCATTATGAGTACCTCCCTAGTTAAGAGGGAGTGTTGAAAGGTGTAACTAGGTTAGGTCTTCATAATGACATGTAATTTATATAATGAGATGTAAATAAGAAAAATGAAATTATTATATTGACTTGCTTCATGGGTTTCATGAGCAAGGGATTTTGTTTTTGAGTCAAGACTCCCATTGAGAGTCTTTAAGATTTATTTTTCATCTAGTCATAAAATATAAGGGGTATTGTCATGTCAATGAAGTCATGTTACACTTTGTAAAAGGTCATCTTGTTTATGTAAAGTATCCTCCAAAGAACTTGTCACCTAACCTCTTTAAGTTGGCCTACAAACGTTGAAGAAGTTGCAAGAACAAGTCGGCCTACAAACATTGAAGAAGCTGCAAGAATAAGTTGGCCTACATCCAATTGTCAAGTCAACCTAAAGACCCAGTGAAGAGGGGTATAAATACAGGAACTCGACCTCCATTCTAGGCAAGAAGTTTGATCTGATTTTAGCAAAGAGAAGTGCAGAAGGAAGTGTGAAAAAGAGGTAGTGAAAAGGGTTTTCTCTAAGGCTACAAAGGACACTCTTCGAAAAAGGAATCTTTTGGGATAGCGAAGAATGATCTTCGGGGCAGCGAAGAAGGATCTTCTGGGGCAGCGAAGAAGGGATCTTCTGGGGCAGACGAAGGAGCCAGTGAATAGATTTCTTCTAGGATAGCAAAGGAAAGAAACTTCTAAGGAAACAAAGTAGAGACCGAGTTTCTCTAGAAGATCTAGAGACAGAGTTTCTCTAGAAGACTTAGAGACTAAGATTCTCTATAAGGAGCAGAGAAGGAGTAGGTCTAGATCAAAAAGAAAGGTAGAGGAAGACGAGGTTAGTGACAAGGTTCTTGAAGAGGATACTAGAGTGTTAAGTTTAGGTATGTTCTATGCTTGGAGCAATTTATTTAAATTTTCACAGTTAGCTCAATATGTTTTCCAGATTAGCAATCACATCAACATTAAAGTAAACTGCAGATAGAACATAAACATAAATAGTTGAAGACAAGCCAAGACAAGAGGACACGAGATATGGCGCTAGCCAAGGACAAACCCCAATGTGGGGAACCCTTGATCAATTCTTCTTATATGTTCTTCAATAGTTCAGTAGAGGGAGAGAGAGAGAGAGAGAGAGAGAGATAGTACATTTACAACAGAAGTCAACACTTTGACTTATCTAGATAAGAGCATAGATCATCTCTAACAAGATTATACATGAGATCAGTTGAAGACAAGCTGATTCAACTAATTCTCCAAGGTGACTCCACCTATCATTGTGTTGCATCTCGTCATCATGTTGCACCTCATCGTTCAGCACCACGCTGCACATGCTTGTTGTCCCATTGTGCCACTACTACACAATGTCATGGTTGTCTTGTTGTGCCACTGCTCCACTTTGTCATGGTTGTCCCATTGTGCCACTGTTGCACAATGTCATGGTTGTCCCGTTGCGCCACTGTTGCACTATGTCATGGCTGTCCCATTATGCCACTGCTGCACAATGTCATGGCTGTCCCATTGTGCCACTGCTGCACAATGTCATGGTTCTCCCGTTTAGCCACTGCTGCACTATGTTATGGTTATCCCATTGTGCCACTGCTGCACAATGTCATGGTTGTCCCATTGTGCTTTGCATACCATAGCAGCACCATGAATTTGCTGCACTAAATAGTAAATACCCATGTACCATACCACTATGTACAGCTACCACTTTGGCTCCCACAATCTGCCCAACAATCTAGTTCAAACTAATTCTCATCTAGGATCCAACACCTACAAGAGATGTCATAAACAACATGCCTTAGCTCACTATATTGAGGTATGATATGTTTGCAGCAAACTGGTTAGGGCTTCCTAACAGTGCTTGTTAGACCCCTCCAATCAGCTCCTAAGGCCTCCTACAACTGCGGTCTTCCCTTCTAATCTTGCTGCTCCAACACACCGTCCTGAAGGCTAATTCCTAGCCCCAAGACTCTCCAACTAGACCTCTGGTTACTTTAGAACAGGCCTCGGTCTCTTGTTGTAGCAGTCGCTGCCCTAGATCACAGGAAGACAACCCTCGAACTCGTCACAAATAGCCCAGATCTCCCTTACACAACTCAACCCTCCTATTTGGTTGTGTAGCCCTCAAAACAGTCATGAAAAGGCTATAGACCTAGCCTTTTCTCCTTCGCTGGGGTGCTTACTAACTTACGGCCTGAACATAAGATCTCCTCTTCAAAATGCGAGTTCTCCTTCTTATGCCTTCTACAAATCACGTTGTCCAGAATGTCCTCAGCCTCCCCAACAGCCAAGTTAGGACAACGTATAGGATTGTTGTGTCATCTGTTATTACCTAGGGCACCTAACCCTCCTTGACTGCATGTGTGAGTCTTCTTTATATTAGTGTAGATAGATCCTTCCTTGACTGCGGCTAGGTGTCATGGCCTCTTTAGGACAGCGTTTAGATCTCTCCTCCATAGTTGCTGTTATGAAACCAGCTCAAGAAAAGATAGAAAAGATAGATCAACGCCTTAGAATTCAGCCTCTTCGAGGGGGCAACATCCTTTACATTACATAAATGAACAATTCTTTGATGATACAAATGACAAAACCTCCTTTCTATATATAGGAGTCTAAGGAGTCACAATATAACCCAGCCGACCTAACAATAATAATATAAAGCCCAAAAATAACAATAGAGGGATTCTATGGGGCACAGTAATAACAATATGGGGACAATAGGGGCACAACAATATTAATAAGGCGTACAACTACAATAGTAATGGGGTAATCACTAGTATTATAGGGACCCAACATGCCCCTCTCCTTCAAAAAAGTTTTTTCCTCAACGCTTGAGTAGTTCTGGATACTTTTGTATAAAATTGTCATCCTCCCATGAGGAATCTTCAGCAGATAAGTTCTTCCACTTGATAAGATACTCCGAAATTGATCGATTTCGTAGCTGTCAAGTTCTTGTTTTTGTGACTGCTTCCAATTCCAATATAATTTTTGCTTCCTCGTCAAGTTCTGGAAATATAGTTTGAACTGGGAGCTTGTCGATTATAACCTTCTTTAAACATGAAACATGGAAAACTGGGTGCAATCGAGAACCTGTAGGAAGCTCCAATTTGTATGCCATAGTACGAATCTTTTGCAACACCTTATATAGACCATAATACTTTGGCGATAATTTATTATCCTTATTAGCTTGCTTGAGGGACATTTGCTTATATTATTGTAGCCGTAGGAATACCAAATCACCTACATCAAAATTTCTTTCCCTGCGATGTTGATTGCCTGTTGTTTCATTCTGTTATGTGCCAACATGATGTTATCCTTTAAGAGTTGGAGGACTTGTTGTTGATGTTCGATGTAATGTTCCACTGCGTGAACCTTAGAATTTTCTCTTAAATATGATGTGATGGATGGTGGATGATACCCATAAAGTTCCATAAATGGGGTCATTTTTATTGTTGTATGGAAGGAAGTGTTATACCACCATTCCGCCAGAGGCAACCATTTGACCCATTGTGTCTATTTATCAGATACAAAGAAACAAAGATATCCTTCCAAACATTTGTTTACTATCTCAGTTTTCCCATCAGATTTAGGATGATAAGATGAGCTATGAGCTAATTGAGTACCAAGACAAGAAAATAATTCTGTCCAAAAATTTCTAGTGAAAATGGGATCTCTATCACTTACAAAATTCTTTGGGTTTCCATGTAGCTTTTGAGTTGTTTCCATAAATGCAGTAGAAATTGTACTGGCTTTAAATGGATGTGATAATGCAAAAAAGTGTGCATACTTGGTAAGTCTGTCAACTACCACCATGATGACACTCTTTCCCTCAAAATTGGGTAAACCTGTGATAAAATCCATTGAAACCTCCTCCCAACGTTGGCTTGGAATGGATAAAGGTTGTAATAGACCCGGTGTCTTAATTGTTTCAACTTTATTTTGTTGTAAAACCAAAAATTCCGCCACAAATTTTTGAATATCTGATGTAAGGCCGTCCCAAAAAAATTCCTTCTTAACCCTGTGGTAAGTTTTTAAAAATCCTGAGTGCCCTCCTATGGGAGAAGTCTGCAATTCCATAAGAATCTTTTGTTTCAGTTGGGAATTCTTACAGAGGTATAAGTGATCTTTGTACCATAACGAATCATTTTTCCAGCTAAATGTATCAGACGTACTGGAATCTTGTTGTAACTTTCGAATAAGTGCCCATACTTCTTCGTCATTCTTGCATTCCTCCCTTGC
>APFE030224597.1:0-62603 GCA_000404065.3 Pinus taeda | reverse complement strand
TTTTAATATTTATTCTATTTTAGTTTATATTGATTTGGCAAATTGTTTTAATGAATTGTTTTGAAATGTAAAATTTGAAAATGGGAAAATTGTTTGAATTATGAATCTATTATATTTTATAGAAATTTATTATGAAAATTACATTTTAAATCTTTACAAAAATAAATTGTATACACAAGTTCTTTACAAATAGAAAAACAAATAATAGTACACATAATATTTAGAGATTTTAAATTGTGAATTTTTAAGTGAACTCCAATTTTCATAATCCTTCAACTATATAATTCACAATACTATACACACACATATATCATTTAAAATCCTAATCATAGTCTTTAACCATTATTACATTATAACATGTCAAAAAACAAGTAAAAAATAGAAAACCTAAATTATATATTTATTTATAACATGTCAAAAAACAAGTAAAAAATAGAAAACCTAAATGATAGATATATATATATATATATAATCCTAAACCTATTAGAACTGCAACTCTAGAGCATTACCTAATTTTGAGATCCTCTGGTTTCGCAGCAGGCTTCTGTAGGCTCTGCCCTTGCGGTTGGCTTCCCACCACACTCCCCAGGATGCTCACTGAGCGGGCTTGTCATGGAACATACGGTCTTTCAAGTGGGTCCTTCCTTCAAACAAAAGGTGGTGGGCTCCTCGCACGCACCTAATAATTTCTTTTTCACTCGTCTTACCTTTTCATCGGTCACTCCTCGTTCGAATCAAGAACTCCGCTCTCGCTCCCCTCATCATGAAAATGAAAAAGCTGTCATAGCCCCTCAACAAGAAGGATATGACACTGGGGGCACAAAGAAGTTAAGGGTTACAGCTTGCGCTTCAACCACGTCAAAAAACCCTGACAACCCTAAATTGAGTGCCACAAATATGGCTCAGGATAAGTTTCAATTAGCGAAAGCCTGACATCCAAAGGCAGCAAAAATTCTAGAAATAATCATACAAGAACCTGAAATAGAAGTTTATAGAGATTACATGAAGGAACATGCAGTTATATCTAAGTTTATGGGAATCTAGCCCACTGAAAGAGCTCTAAAAGGATGGATACAGACAAAATGGAACCCTAGAGGGGCAATAGAACAACAGCTTGGATCAAAATGTTTCTTTACAGCTATTTTCGCTCTTTTGGTGGACAAGGATCGCATCTTCGAAGGAGGGCCATATTTTTTCAACTTCGTCGGTCTATACATGAGATTCTGGAAGGATAACTTCATGCCGAAAGAAGAATACTTCACTAAGGTGCCAATATGGATCCGACTATATTCTCTCCCTATGGACTATTGGGCACCTTCGGTGCTTCAATCTATTGGAAAAAAATTTGGAGATTACATCAAAATGTCAGAAGGCACAAGAAATAGACACTACATCTCATATGCTCATATATGTGCATACATGGATGTTTGAGGAGCTTTTCTCGAAGCTATCAGCCTAAACTTCGTGGATGAAATATGGACCCAACCAGTGGATTATAAACATATCCCATTCAGATGTCAGAATTCCATGATCACAACCATCTTTTCTCAGATTTCCCATGAAGTAAACCCCCTCCAAAGCACGACCCAATTGGGCCTAAAGGTGAACAAGGATTTATCCAAGTTACTCACAAAAACAAGCAAGCTAGAAGGAACACTACGGAAAAGGAGGTCCCCAGAGAAGCGACACACAACAAATACGACATCCTCTCATCAACAACAATGGAGAATGGCCAAGCGAGCAACTACATAGAAAAAATTCCAGATCAACACAAGGAAGTGGACACGGAAATGGAAAACACCACAAACCCATCCACAACTAAATAGGGAACTTAGGAAGAAACAGAAATGGACTACACACAGTAACTTCCCACCTCATAGGAAAAAGAAATAGAGGAAATTCTGATGGGAATGGATCTGCAGAAACTTTCAAAGGAATGGACCTCAAAAGGATTCGAGGGTATTCCAAAAGACCACCTCAAACGTATAGAAGAAGCATACATCCTACAAGAGAACTTCCAAAAAAAAAGAGAGTATCAAACCAAGGGGGGGAAGCAACCAGTTGGCAGCATCAAAGCAAATCTCAAGGCCAATAATCAAATCACTAAATGTCAACCTAAAAGAAGAGGCCGGAAAACGGAAGGTCAACATCTGGCTGAGCTGGGACTGAGCCTGATCAATGCGGACAAGGTAAAGGTTCTATCTTTCACCCCCAACATTTTACCATGAATTGCACATCTTGGAATATAAGAGGACTCAATAGCCCTTAAAAAAAAAGGACTTAAATCCAAAGTAATCTCAGGAAAAACAAGCATTCTTCTGTTGCAAGAAACAAAAAGGGGCCTATCTGAAATGATGAACATACAACAGACTTGTTTTAGAAAACAGTACAACCATTTTGCCATAGCTGCTCAGGGCACGACTGAAGGCATATCCACTTTCTAGAAGTACTCCATGTTTCATTTGATTGACTCGTTTGCTTCAAGGCATGCCCTAATAGCCATCCTTCATATCATAGGCACCAAAAAGAAAATATTCATTACAAATGTCTATGGGCCTCATTCGGTCAAAGAAAGGTTGGCCTAGCTCAATCATCTAAAAATCTATCTCCAACCTATTGATCATAAGTTCCAAATTTTGATAGGAGACTTCAACATGATCCTAAATCGGGATGAGAAAAGGGGAGGTCTTCGTCGTCTTGATTCAGACTCCTAAGATTTCCAAGGTATGATTGATGATATGAACTTCATATATACCCCTACCAAAAATGGCATCCATACTTGGAAAAATAGGAGAGGGAGAGCGTCAAATTGCTTATAGACTAGATAGGTTTCTTCTCTCTAAAGACCTTTTCCTTTCATCTCTGGAAACGGAGGCCATCATCGCTCTACAGGTAGGGTCGGATCATTGGCCGATTGTCCTTACCTTTTAGATCTCTTTAAAACCAAAAAATGCCCCCTTCAGCTTTGAATCTTTCTCGCTTTCCCACCCGGATTTCCAAGACAAAATCAAACAATGGTGGACTAAATATTTCCCCCCCCAAGGAAGCAAGATGAAAGGATTCCATCAAAAACTTAAGTTCATCAAGGAAGAATTAAAAAAATGGAACCAAGAAACCTTCAGAGATATTACCTCGAGGAAAAAGATTATAGAGTCAAAAATGAAATCTCTTCAATAAACAATCATCCAGAACGAGTTAACAGAGGAAAGAAAGAAAACAGAAATGGAACTTTAGAAAGAATGGGAGATAAGAGCAACTCAGGAAGAGATCCTTTGGTGACAGAAATCTAGGATCCAATGGCTCAAAGAGGGGGAGAGAAATACTTGTTTCTACCACAAATCTATGATCCAACACCGGAAAATTAATATGAAGAACTCCATCGACATTTCTCAAGCATCCTAATTGAAACCACAAACCCTTGGTTGGGAAGGATTACACGTCTACCCCTGCATATACCTTGTGAGTTGCCATGAAAGGATACACACCCAGATTGATAAGATTAATGTCGGAATAAGGTAGATAAATCACCCCTACTTGGACACCAACAACTACCACAACATGATGGTGTCAACTGCCATGTCATTTATAGGGGCCAATGGTAGTCTGTCACGTGGCCCCCTAAAAGAGAGAGGAAAGGGCTCATCTGGCTGTGGTTTTTCTTTGAATTTTGTACTAATCATTTTTTTGCCCTCTCGACACTTTAACACTAAAATCCCAATATTCGGTGATTCCCACGATATTGGCATTCGATGGTGGTCAGGACTCTGTGTTTATGTGCACCCCTTTGTGCCTGCAATCACTGATATGTGATGTTGGTGCTTTGCCTTATGAATCGTCGATGTGCTATGTGCCATGGGCTATCCGACCACCGATTGCAATTTGCACTATGCCTTGGTCCCACTGATAGCTTATTTATGATATCAATGATCGGTTGATTGCTGATATCATTGCATTTCCAGATGCTACTCCATAAAAAACCACCAATTTGCGATTGTGATGAGCCTTTACCTTGTCTTTTTTTCTTTGTTTTCTAGGCTTTCTTAGGGCAGTTTAAAGTTGCTCTAACTTCTGATCCAGACGTCCACTTTTGGACTTCCATATACCATTGGAAAGCTTATTCCAAGCATTATGCAATGGAGAGGATCTGATTAATCTTTGAGAGATTCTATGGCCTAGGAACGTGGCTTCAAACTTCAATTCTCTTTAACACTTTTTTCATAGTTGAAAACATATTTTGCAGTGAGTGAGCACAACGCCATTTATCCAATCATGTTGGATAATAGAAATGGCACAAATTAATGCCTCCACATCCTAATATTTTCTTGAAAGTGCATCTGCAACAACATTTTTCTTCCCTTTCTTGTACATTATTTCAAAGTCATAACCCAACATATTTATGACTCATTTTGTTGCTCTTCTCAATTTAATCTTTGTTCCAAGAATTATTTAATACTATCATGATTTTTTTTTACCTTGAATCGTCTCCCAATTAGGTAAGGACTCTATTTCTTCATGACATGTATAATTTCTAACATTTCCTTCTCATACATGGGTTTGTGTAAATTGTTTCCATTTATTTGACAACTTTCAAAGGCAACGGGTCTTCCTTCTTGCATTAAAACAACACATATTCCATTTTCAGAGGCATCACATTACATAATAAAGGTTTTTGTCAAGTCTGGTGTAGTTAAGACTAGAGCTTGACACGTTTCCACTTTAATATGTTCAAAGGAATTAGTTTCTTCTGGATCCCAAGAAAATGCATCTTTCTTCAATAATTTTGTTAGAGGTTCTTCTATTTTCCCATAATTCTTAACAAACTTGTGATAATACCTTGTCAACCCAATAAATCCTCAAAGATTCCTTAAAGTTGTGGTGATTTTCCATTCCTTGATGGATTTAATGTTTTTAGGGTCTACCTTAGCACCCTTGTGAGATACAATATGACCCAAATATTCCATCTCCTTTACCATAATGAAAAATTTGGAGGTTTTTTCATACAATTTTTTCTCCTACAACAGTTTGAGCACCTTGTCAACATGCTGAATATGATACTTCCAAGACTTGTTTTAGATTAGTATATCATCCAAAAATACTAACTCAAATTTTCTAACGAAGGGTTTAAAAATGGAATTCATCAAACCTTGAAATGTGTAAGGTTCATTAGTAAGGAAAAAAATCATGACAAAAAATTCATAATGATCCTCATTGGTTCTAAATGTTGTTCTTGGAATGTCTTCAATCTTCATTCTAATTTGATGATATCTTGACTAAAGATCCATCTTGCTGAAGTAAATTTCTCCATGTAATTCATCCAACAACTCATCTATGACATGAACGAGAAATTTATCTTTAATAGTGAGTTTCTTGAGCTCCCTATAATTCTGACACATATGCCATGATCCATCCTTCTTGTGTACCAATACTACTAGAGTAGAGAAAGAACTTTGGCTAGGTTGAATTATACCAACTTGTAGCACTTTTATGACCATATGTCCAATTTCACACTTCTAGGCATAGGGATATCTATAAGGTCCGATGTTTAGCGGAACACTTCCTGGAATCAAGTGAATAGCATGATCATGATCACGAATAGGTGAGCGACCCTTCGGAGTCTCAAATACCTTGATATGATGGTCAAGGAATCTTTGGAGATCTAGAGAAATTGGAGACTTAGATGTGTAAGCATCTAGTGAGCATAATTGTGCAATTACACCTCACTTTTCGTTCATCAAATTTCTTTTCATGTCGTTAGAGTTGATTATCTTACCATGATTCCCATTGATACCCCATAATTCAATTTCCCTTCCTTTGCAAAAAAAAATCAAAAAAAGTTATTGAAAATTAAAAACTATCATCCCCAAAGAGTGTAAGCATCTGACTCCTAATACAACATCAGCACCACCATTGTAATGGAAATCATTGTACTATTCAATACGTATTTCCCCATGGTTAGATTGATATTATGGCATCTCCCTAAGCAATTTATAGTTCCACCATCTGCAACCATCACTTGACACTCTAGTGTTGGGTATAGAAACTAGTTTAAATCGTTGGCTATCTTACAATGAATAAAATTATGGGTACTATTAAAATCAATCATTACAATTACCTTTTTCTTCTGGATATATCCTTCTATATTGATATTTTGAGTGGTAATTTCTGCCAATGCATTACAAGATATGGTCAGATTCAATTTTTATTCTTCAACCCCTGGTGTTCGTTATAGGTGTATATCTACTTCCTTTGATGATTCTTGTTCCTTTTCTTCCTCCTATTCACTATCTATCTAAAAGAATTTCTTCTCAACACATTTATGACCTTTAGTGTAGTTTCTATCACAACTGTAATAAATCCTTTTTTCTCTTTCTTCCTCCGATTTTTGTGGTCTTGTAGGTTGTGGAAGTCTATGAGAGACAACACTTCCATATTTATAATTATGAGTTGTAGACCTACTTTTTTCCATAAATTTACTTTCAACTTTTCTTGCCACACTAAATGCATTCTCTAATGACTTAGGTTCCCAAAGGTGAACCTCATGTTGGATATTATCTTTTAAAGTCCCTATGAATACATCAATCATATGCTCCTTGGGAATATCAATAACCTTGATATGCAATATTTGTAATTCCTTAATGTGCTTTGCCATTGAGCCCTTTTGTTTGATATTTATTAGTTGGCTAAAGGTGTTTCTCCTTGTATCCTCATAATGTGTTATCAATTCCTCTATAAAAATTGAATAGGTTACAAGTGATTTACAAGAAAAAAGCCATCGATACCACACAAACTAATTGGGTTTTAGATATAAAGTTGCAATGTGTCCCTTTTGTTTGTGTTACATATCATCTAGATCAAAGAATTTTCCCATCTGTAGTATCCATGTTACTGGATCCTTGTCATCAAACTTGCTCATGTCAATATTTGGAGTGTGGTTGTTCTTAAACCCAATGTTAGAGTCTCTAAAATCATATTTCATATTCCTTTTTTCCTCATCTTGATTTTCATGGAGTGCCTTGTTACCACTAGGAAGCATTTCTTGTAGTAACTTTGGCAAACCTTAATTCAAACCTTCCATGTCTGCATTTAAATCATTATTCAAAACATCCATCTTAGCTTCCATGTATGATTTTAATCCATCCTTCAAACCTTTCATGCCTACTTTTAAACCATTCTTCAAACCATCCATCTTAGTTTCCATTTCATATTTGGTTACTTTTTACTAGAGAAAAAGTTATTGCACTTAGTCATATAATTTTCATATATCATGTTGCATTTCTTCCTCTTCTTCATGCGTCATAGTACATATTTTTGGTTGCTTACTATGAGTATCCATTTTCATGTTGTGATGCATATTTGAACCAAATAATGATATTTGTGCTTTACTATACCGTTTGAATAATTTTTTACTGATTTTTCAAACAAAAGTTATGCAAATTTAAAAGAATACACACATTTTTTCCCTCCTTTTTAGAGCGTGATCTTGAAACTATTATATCTCTGTAATTTCAACCTCTCAAGGTCTGAAATTTTGTCCTATGGTAGAAATTTGAGTCTTCTTTCTAATGCCATATGTCAGGCCATTATAGGATTCTTCAAGTTAAATTTAGTCCAAATCTCCCATGATGACCTGATTATAAGCTGGTTCAGTAGAGAAAACATGTACGAGATTCCACGTGTCACTGCTTCAACCTTCAGTCGTGCAATTGATGCAACAAAACTACAGTTTGTACATTCTGAATCATGTTTCATGAAATTCAAATCTAATGCTCGAAGAGAAAGTTATGATGATTTTCCCAAGGTCACTTTTTGAGATTGAATTATGAAGCATGCAGAAACCCTAACTTCTTCGGACCATATCTCTGAAAATATAGCGACTCAATATTTGTAATTTTTACACGAAGTTCATCACGATTTCAGTTCCATGTAGTCTAAATTTGAGTTTGTGAAGCCTCGTAGAAAAACAGTATAGAGAAAATTCCAATATGACCTCTTTTAAGCAACAAAACCTTAAAATTCATAGATATGATACCAAATGTTATGTAACCAAATCACAAAAAATAAGAAAATATAGATCAATGACTTGAATATAAGCTTCTTTGAGGGGATAACCTCCTTTACATCACATAAATGAAAAAATCTTGGATGATAAAAATGACAGGACCTCGTTTGTATATATAGGAGTATAAAGGGTCACAATATATTAGGGCCTACATAATAATAATAATATAAGGGCATAACAATAACAATATTTGGACTACATAGGACACAAAAGTCACAATAGGGGAGTTGCACTAGTATTATAGGGACCTAGCAAAGGGGGTCATTCTATGTAATAAGAATCTAGTAGAAATCCATTCATGGTAGCTTCACATCCTAACATCTTTTCAGCTAATGAGTGCTTGTCAAATTTTTGCAAATATTCTAATCAGATGTATTACTTGTAGTTGTAACCATCATCGCAGATCCCATTTCTCTACTGAGATCATCAATACTAGCGTTTTTTCGCACTAAATTATTGAGATTCATAATAGAAAGAGGGAACTAAAGGGAACAAACCAACTAACAATCCTATTGTACATTTGTTGAGAATTTAATTGACAATTAAATTGTGTTATTAAATTTTCAAACTAAGGTTCATGTACTTGTGAAGTGCACGTGCACTATATATGCTAGGATGTTTACTTTTTATCAAGAAAATAAATTCTAATCTATCAAATTCAAACACAAGTTGTAAATATGATTTATTCAAGATTATCCCTTCATCAAATATATACACATTTTCTTTCTATAAGACTTGTTTAAATCAAAACGCAAAGAACTAAAATTTTAATCTAAGAACAAAGTTTGTAAATCCATTATGTCTTGCAGAATGAAACGATTTTTCTACTAAACTAAATTGAAGGACTATTTTAATTGATAGAATTGAAACGAAATAAAAAATCTATGTTACTTGACTTGAAGTAAATCTATTCTACTCTTTTTTGGAAATGAATCTATTTTGCGTGCTTTTGGAATTAACTCTATTCTACAAAGATATTGAAGAAATCTAAATAGAAAACAAAATTGAAATGAACTTCAAAGCAGTGATTCAAGTCTAGACTACAAATCTTATAGATTACTATTGTGTGTTTGCTATGATTAGAGATAATCGAAACATTAACTTAAATCTAAGACTAAGAAGAAATTGTAAGACAATAAACTAGTTAAGGAAATATATTTGTTTTTTTTCTATTTTGATTATGAGTGCTCAACCTATGCAAACAAATCAATATTAAGTAACTAAGATTAAAAAAAACATTAACAAATCACAAAACATTTGCAGATCAAATGGAAACAACTTCTAAAAAGGAATAAGATTGATTAACTAAACTATCTTACGACTCTTCAGGGGGCTCTCCTATTGAGTGCAAGGTAAATATGAGCTCAAATTAAACTAGTGACCAACAAATTTGTAACTCAAGTCTGGAACAAGGTATTGTATTAGCTAAAAATAAAGTCTTCGATCTGAGCAAGTACAAACTTAGAATTCTTGATTGTCCACATCTTCCAATTCGAGGCAATATTTATAACGTTGTTAATCTTTAAAAACAAAAGAAATAAGTGTCAAAAAGAAATTTCACTATGACAACTAGGTGTTTAAATTGAAATAGATGTTGATTTTCTCATTATTTGATTTGTACATAGTAAATTATGAGAAATATCTTCATCTACACATCAACAGTCTGAAATTAGGTGTTTGGTCAATTGATGCCATGCTTTTCCATGCTCGCATGTTGTTGAAACTATTTTCCTCAAAACCTTGCACATGAATAGATCAGAGTTGACTTGTACTTTGACCAATCAAATCCTTGAGCTTTATGATATTTTGAATAAGCTTGATAGGTGGATTTCCTTATCTTCAACATTTGGCATCTGTCCATGCCTTTTTTTGTTGTTCAAAGTCTCTCGAAACTATCTAACCATGGACTAAGTTGCATAAATTATCATTAGCTACAGAAATTGCACATGTAGGTAGCCATAGCAATATTGCAGTCATTTTCATAAGGAAAATCTAGATTATGAGCTACAGATGTTTGATACCTTATTTTATAGTTGAGGATGACCCAAATGATTTTATAACCTGTAAATATGTCGAAAACAAGTATGGAATAGATGGAAAGAAGAGAAAATATGTCAAAATTTGAGGACAATTTTAGGTTTCAACAACCTTGAATGAACAAACCAATAAAACCTTATTGCACATTCAATAAGGAAAGAAGCAAACACTAACTTTCAAACTTATGTCATATTTATGGCAACACTAATAATATTTTATAATTGTTGGTTTCATTATGAAAGAATAGGTTATTTGGGTAGGTCGGGCTAGGTTAGGTAGGTTTATATGTTAGGTTTATAAGAGTAATCTTAAACATAATACTCATTATAATTTCATATTACTTATATTTTCATCTACAAGAAAATGTTGTTTTATTATTTTGGTAGGTCATGCTAGGTTAAGTAGGTTTATATGTTAGGTTTATAAGAGTAATCTCAAACATCATACTCATTATAATTTCATATTAATTATTTTTTCATCTACAAGAAATTATTGTTTTATTAACATCTACTGTAACAAGTAGACCTGAATACATGTATGTCCTATACTTTTGAGATGAATATAAATACAGAAAATATGAGGGGATAAATTTCGCAAATATGCTAATTTTCCACTCTTTTTCAAAAACAATGATTTTCCAATTTTAATTTTTTTTTCTAAAAATTATTCACCCAAAATTTATAGGATAAAATTATTTTAGCTTAAAAATTACCCAAATTTTATAAATACCAAATATTTTATAAATATTTTACCAAATATTATATAATTTGCATTTTACAACTTAGTGATTTCACCAAAATTTCTATGCTTTATGATAGATATTCATTTTTGAAGTTTTCCCTTACTTGAAGTAATAATATATGGATAAATATAAACATATAAATTTTTTATTAAAAAAATTTAAATAATAATAATTGCAATTATAACATCAATTCATTAAAATTATCAAGTTAATATTACATTTTTAAACGTTATTTATATATATGGTTGTTTTGTTTTTTTTTTTTTTAATTATAAACCATTCCAAAACCAAAACCAACGCAGAGAAATAGTTTTTCCCAAATTCATGACCTAATATTTTATAAAGAATTGAAACACCCACTATTACTAAAGTGGTAAAGTGTCTAATAATAAAAAGTGTAGCTATAATAATGTTTGACATATATACGGGGTACTACCATAATAATATCACACATAGACATGATACTAAGTAAAATAATAATGATATTTTCTAGATTACTAGACTAAATAATAGTAACAATTTACACATAAATATAGTAGCATTATTATTATACACATGGTTAGTTTTGCCTTTGAGCGCCGATTAGTTCGTCTTTGACCAACAAAATTTGTTGTTTATCATTAGTTTAACCTTAAGAATTCAATTATTATTATTATTTAAATATATTTATTTATAAATTTATTAGTTGAGGTTTTATTATGAGCTTTTTAGTAACTTCTTAATTTATTAATTACTATTTTTTTTAGTTTTTATCCTCTTATATTTATTTTATGATTATTTATTTATTTATTTAACTTTATAGTCGATTTATTTTATTTTATTTAACTTTATGATTTTTAGAAATAAAAGGTAAATAAGAAAATCTATGATTTTTATAGTTTTTATTTAACTTTTATGAAAAAACCTATAAAAAATCAATCTTAATAATAATTTTATAAATTATTTGTGATCTAATAAATTTTATTTAGAAAATTGTTAATTTTAATTTTCTATTAAAAACATAATATATAAAATCGATATCAATATAAAAGAAAATAATTTGGTTTTCATATAAATGAAATTAAATATAATTTTTTTCTTATTATAACCATTTGTGGAAAGGCAACAAACAAGACTAGTTACGCTGGTAGCAAAGGCAAGAAGTTTCCATAGTTACCGATAAGGACATATAGGAAATTTTCCAAATTTTGCTTAAATATTATCCTATCTCTAAAGATTATGGATTTAGATGCCCTGAGCTGGATAAAATCTTTACCAACATTTGAATAAGTTTCTATATTTTGAATGATTTGCCTAAAACATATGTAATTTCCAAATCACTATTCTTATTAGATAGATTCAAAGGTTTAGTGAAAAAGTAAAAGTTATCTTAGCACCGCTTTTCTCGATGCAATTTATATTTAATTTAATATAGCCGTGTATCTCAATTTGTCATCAGCACCATATAATTTGAATTTTCTAGATGCAATTTATATTTAATTTAATATAGCTGCGTATCACAATTTGTCATCCATATATTGTTCGCATAGAGATACTCTTTGAATTCCCAAAACATAAATATTGTTAGTTTAGCACATGATTTATTGAGTATATTATTAGACACCCAGTTGATTCAAGGTTCAGTTGCATAGATTTCTCATGGCAATACATGCCAATGTCGATGGGATGCGGTTCCTTCACAAGCTCTGAAATTCCAAATTTATTCGCAAGGTGTCTTCGTGTCTAAATTTTTAGCTTTCCTTTCATAGCACATCAATGCAATCAATTCAATTAAATTCCATCTTGGAGTGAATCTGCCTTGCTCTTCCCTTGTCCTTGTGTAGGCACAGGGGCTACACTGATGCGTGGCTTTGGCTTCTTGAATGATTCTCATTCATTTCAATCTACATGCAATATATAAGAAGCAACCACAGGCGCCCACGTGGGTTCACTCTTCTTTTCCATGATAACGTGCCACAAATATATCACCATGCTTTGTTATTGCAGGTCCTCTTGCACCTGTATGCTATTAAGATCATTTTGGATTTTCATTTATACTCAGTATTCTGCTCTCTATTTTTTCATTTAGCTGAGGTGGTCTATCTAGAATCTTGTCTTATATCCAACAATCTAGAACTTATTGCCACATCTTTGACCTAGGTTGCCTATTTTTCAAATTTGACTAAGGTAATAGAGGGTGGCAGTACATTATGGACAATTTGTAGTCATGGATTTCATTCTAGGTGTCATGACCCCAAGCACTAATTATATCAACTTTTGGGTAAATGTGTGCTCAGCTTTAATTGTTTTAATATCTTATTCTTCTATGCACTTGGGTTTTGATAACAGAAGAACAATTTATTAATGCTTGAATGAGATCTGAAGCTAATTTAATTATGTAGATGTTTTAGTGTGGTTGTTGTTGGTTAAATTAAAGCAGATTACAACATCCTGTATACATTAAATCATTGCAAAATTAACTTCAATCTTTCGCTTAATGTTGCAACTTCTCGGGTGGTATAGGTGATGATTCATGCTTTGAATGATGCTTTTAAGAATCCATATTAGTTTATTACATCAATATTTCATGGCAACATATTTTTCATATTAAAATGATTCAAACCATCCATTAAAAATATTGATAGCTAAGGGTATAAGATTGGAAATATCATTCTTAAGCCAGACTTCATTACATCTAAAATCAAATCAAGTCTTAGAATATTTGGGCGTTTGCTATGAATTATTCATGATGGCGAACGTTTATTGTATAGAGGCTTTAGTTATTGCATAATATTCTTTGAATGCCTCTATGATTTGAGTTATTGCATCCACTAATAGAGCTTTGAAGATTCACTCTAATATCTAGTCATATTTCTCGATGGAGTAATTAAGGTTAAATTGGTAACATACCTCTTATTTGGGCTTCATGTTTGAAGGCTTTAGTAGCTCTAATAGTTCTCAGGATTATATAAGTTCCACATTTACAAATTTGTAATCACTTTGCACTAACTTTGTGCTTAAATATACTCACAATCCGTAATATAATAATTGGTACATTCTGTGTGGACTTGATGATATAACACTTCAAGTATTGACACAACAATATAATTTGTTTTTGGATCTCCAAAAAATCTACAAAAGTCTCTGTGTACATGCTGGGCAACGGATCCCCCCCATAACGGGTTTTTGGGGCTTAAAGCCTAATTTTGGTCAATGTAATATAAAGACCATGCAAAATGCAGGCACCAAGGGCAAGAGTCTAGGGTTGTCCACCCTAAAATAATGTAATTTAGTATAGAAAGTGTCGGCCTACCCATGGTCCGCAGACCATGGGAATGTATAAATAGAGCAAGGCTCTAAGTGTAGAAGGCAGTTTTTTGAGTCTTGAGAAGTAATATGGGTTTTGATTAAGGGATTAAGCTCTGAGTTTATAAGTCTGAGGCTTGGGTTGTAGTAGTAGGAAGAGGGTCTACATCTGTGTGCGTAAAGGCCTGGTAGAGTTCGCAACTGTGTACGCAGAGGCCTGGTAGAGTCCATAGGGCGGAGTTGAGATTATATCTGAACAAAGGATTAATAAAAGATAAGTTGATTCTGGAATATTGTGCATTTGATCATAGATCTATTTGTTTATGCTTCTGTCATTTTTATTCATCACTTTATGGTTTCATGATTGCGCGCAGTTGGTATAAATGGTGAATGGTTAATAAGAATATTAGGTACATACAAATAAGTCAAGATCTGTAATAATAGCATAGTGAAGATCAAAGATCTAGATAGCACATCTTCACGCTTTTTACAGAGTTGTGCAGAAGTATTCGCACTCGTCGCGAAGGTTAGACAGATGCGCGAAGCAGCAGAGGCGCATAGGTTGGGCTTGAGAACTTCCTAAAACCTCATCACAACATCCCTAGGGTGTGGAAACTTGGTTCTGGCACCGTCCCATACTACCTCGGGTGAGACCTCAGTCCACACACCATGGACTGTTGCCGAAAGGGCTGGTAATTTCAAGATTTGTTTGGCTAAATCACTTATGAACCTCGGTCAGGCCCCCTCAACCGAACAAATGGTTTTGTTCCAGGGACCAGGATCTATCTAAGGGATGTCTCATGTCATGCCATTTGAACCCTACGAAGGAAGAAATTGAAGAGTGGTTGGATAAAAAGCTTCACGATTTTGTGACACAGGAGAACAGAAGTCCGCAAATATCCGAGAAGAGGTGGGTGGACCGCTACGTATATATGAAAATCCACAAAATCTTTTTCGCGTCCTTCCTGTCTGAACTATATAACTAGATCGCGAGGTTCACTGACAGCCAAGGAAGGTATAAGCTAGATCAACCAATAGTGTGGGTTCCAAAGTCTATGCGCAGGCTAGAGGCATCATAAGATAAGAGCACGTGAGTTGTGGACCATTGGCTTGACTGAGTAATAGGAGGGTTTATCACTGAATTTGCGATAGACACGACTGTGAGCTACTGTGAGGAAAAAAGATGTTTTCTCAAGGGACAGCAAGGTAAGTACATCAAATCTTTGAATACATGGATTAAGATGTTGTTATGTGAAAAACGGGTGATGTGAATACATTAATGTTTGGAACGACGCGGAGATGAAAGGTCTATAGAGGTAGCGGGAATTAGGAAACAGTACCTTAATTTCACCTTCACGAGAGAGCGAGGAAGAGCTCGCTCGAGTCTGTCTGAGGAGTGTGGTTAGTTTGATAAGGCAACGCATTCCGCAATTATCATCTCCACTTACACCACCACTCGCTTCACCTCCTAAACCTCCATCTTTGCCCACACCACCTCCACCAAACCAGTAGTTTAGTATGGCGAGCGAGATTAAGCTACCCGAATTCAGAGGAGTAGGAAATGAGGACCCGGATCAGTTATGGTTCGTGGTAAGAGCAGTGTGGGAAGCACAAGGAGTTACGAATGATAACATTAAGAAGGCTACATCAGTGAGCAGGCTGCAGGATTGCACGTCGACGTTGTATATCAAGCACTCAAATGATCACCCAGATGCAAGAATAACAGAGATCCAGAATGCTCTGAACATAGAACTTAGCCAGCCAAAATCAGAGACGCAATCAATCATCAGATTTAAGCAGATCACGATGCTTCCAGATGAGATCCCATGGGATCTGGATCAGCAGCTGAAGAGTACGATCCACGAGGCTAATATGATGCTAACGGATGCACAACACCGCGTGTGGTTTGTGGCGTATTTGTCACCACATCTGAGGACATTGTTGTCACAGAAGAAGCTTTCAACCTAGGTCGAAGCATTGGAAATGGCGATGATGCTGCATGAAACACTGATACAGGATCCTGGGCTAGGAGTTCAATAGATTCATGCGTAGCTATGGAATATTTGCCTGGAAATGCAGAGCTTGAAGCGGGATAGGGCACCAGAGTTGAAGGTGCGTGAGGAAGCGTGGTGTATAAAATGCAAAGGCTAGGGCCATTATAAGGATCACTATCTAGTATTCGTGAACTACTTGGAAGGAGGGGGGCCAATGCCATTAAGACCGGAGGCACAAGCAGGGCTCAGTGCGACAACCCCGCCACGGTGCACGATCTGTCAGATTGGAGGAAAACACACAATGGACAATTGTCATCTGTTGCAGAAGTATACACAGACTCCACAACAACTGCTTTGTAATTTTTGTAGGTCGGTGGGTCACGAAGAGCGTGCATGTCGTCACTATGAGTTGATGATGGAGCAGACCCAAGCCTATAAAATGCAGACAGAAACACAAGGCCTCGACACAGCCGCGGGAATGGAGCGTGCTGGATTTCACGGCCGAGGTCGAGGACGAGGAGGAATGGGGCTAGGAAGGGGCCACAAATAGTTAATATGTTACAATTGCGGAGGACAAGGGCATTACACTCGTGATTGTACTAATCCAACAAGAATGTCTTGTTCATATTGCAATTAGTTTGATTAAGAAATGATAGATTGTCCTACGTTGATCGCACAGATGCTCGAGAAAGGTGTACTCAAGCCTACTCTGACTCAAAATGTCCAAATGATGAGATATGAACCACGCGAAGAAAGCCCAAATGTGAATATGGTGCTCAGAAGCGGTGCGACCACAGGAGAAGATAAGGGGAAGCAACCCGAGGAGGATACATGGGTTCATAAGACTCCTGTAAAGGAACCTGACTTTGACTTGGAACATGCAAAGGAGATGTTTCTAGAAGCTAAGAAGAGCTTCATGAAGGCCTGTACTTCAAGTAGTAAGGATCAACCAGAGCCATGAGTGGATCCTTCTATGCTTACTACCTTTTTAGAGATGTGCATGAAACTGTTTCCTGATAATAAGGCAGTTAAGGGACTACAAGAGTTGATCACCATGTGTGTGGGATCAGGGGAACCGCGCATAGTCCAGAAATTGGGGAAGCATGTATTGCGCACTGGGAGGGAGATGAGGTTGACAACGTAGATTGGTGAATATGAAATGGATCAGGTAATCCTAGACCTGGGTTTTGACACAAATGTGTTACCTAAGCAAACATGGGAATGCATGGGCAAGCCCACATTACAATGGTCCCCTATTCAATTATGAATGGCAAACCAGCAGAAGATTCTGCCCATGGGGAGGTTGCAAGGAGTAACAGTTGATATCAAAGGCGCGAGCAGGCAGATGGACTTTGTAGTGATAGAGATTATGGATGACCACAATCCTTATCCCTCGTTAATAGGAATAGATTCAGCCATTGATATGAATGGAGTCATCAACCTAAAGAAGCGGAAGATGATATTTGAGAAAAAGTCCCTACACGTGGTAGTTCCGCTATATCCAACCAAAGGAGTGCGCTACACTGAACTTGTGCGCGACGATGGCAATGACGATGAGCTAGATTGCATTTACTAGATAACGACGCAAGACCAGGATCGACTAAACCCAACTGTAGATGGGAGGATCTCATGGGAATGCGATAGTTCCTGTACTTCGAATTCAGATGAAGAAGTAGAATGCTGGCAGAACCGGTTGCACAAAGTGACAACACTAAATTGCAACATGATGATCAGATCACTCCGGTGCGTGACGAGGGAAGCAAGGGAACTGCCAACATATGATGGAGTAACAGTCGTGGATGAATTCTTAGACAAATTTGAAAGTGCAGTACCGGAACAGAAGCAGTACGGTGCGCTAAAATGGGTGTTGTGCGCGACAACCGCACGGTGGTGGAGTACACATATGAAGAGTATTGGAAACTGGAATGAATGTAGAAGATGAATATGCTTGCAGTTTGGAAGTCCCCAGCACTGAACGGGAACCAGGCAGCTAGGATGATGCAGTTTACGTGCCGACCTGTGTCGATGGGTGCATACGTGTGTTGTGAAAGCACATCCTAGACTAAGGATCGACATTCTGAACCAACTGCAGCAGCAAGAGAAGCGTCATGCACCAAAAAAGTTCCAAATAGAAGCATTCAAGAGGGTACACGGGATCTTGAATAAGGTTTACTGGGCGGAACGAACTAATTGGGACCTGCGCATACCAGCGGTTCGATGGGCCTATAGGGCCATGCACAGGAACCTAAGTGTGGGAATGATTCCAAAAACAACAAGAAGAGTCGGTCCCGTAGCATGGGAAAAGAATCCTCCCAGAATAAATTCCATAATTAGGATAGCACGCAAGGGCCAGATCAAAGAGATTATGCAACCACGCGAGGACGAACATATGCAAATTTAAGAAGTCATTTGGTGAGGGAACATTGAGCTTCTTGAACTCAAAGAAGAGTGGGTATGAATGAAGTAGAAGAGCATGCTAATCGACGTAGATATCAGAAAACTGGAAACCAAAATCTTGTAAGCATTACGCGTCGATTGAAGAACATGCCAACATATGAGTAACCCTACCACTGCACTAAGACTGTCGCCACAAGTTTTTGGTTATACTACCATGGCTGCGACCACACCTTATTAGACAAAGTAACCAGGGAAGCGCACCACATAAGGAAGAACGAGAGGCGTGGACAGGCGTGAGGGTGACTATGGAAGGCCTGTGGCTCGGTGACATGAAGCGTTGCACCAGTGATGCAACCACATGACTATATGTAGGAAGCATAGTCTCAGCGCTCCAAGCAGTTGAAAGAGTGTGTGGGACTATAAATGAGTCTGCAGGAAGAGCTGCATGAGAAGGAGGTTACGCGCAGTTCCAGTATGTCACAGGGGTCACGGTTGTGTGTAAGGAGCTACACTACTGTGCGGGTAAGCTGGGAGGTGACCTTTGATGTCAGCGTTCATGACAAGAGATCTAATTTAAGGCAGAAAGAAGTGGACGACAGGCCATTAGGATAGGAATTAAGAGCTAGATTTGGGAAGATATGCACCAAGAAGGTATTAATGACTCAGAAGAGGAGGGAATGGTTGAATACAAATTCAAACATTACTATAAAATCCCTTGGAATAGCCTCGAGGGAACAGTCGGTTGTTTAATATTTGTGCCAGTACAAAGCATTGAGCACCAAGCTACCTTTCCACCCGTGAGTATGCAACCGAACGGATCTAGTGTAGAAACAATGACAGATACGAGAACTAGAGTGCGATTCGCAGAAGTTAAGCCAGAGCCCTGTGTGACCCAGGAGGAGCTTGGAGAGGCGGTAGCTACACCAGAGGTTTCGAAGTCCCCACACACACTGCCACCATGGAAAGACAAGAAGACAATGGGGTTAGTCCGGGTATGACCACGGAACCCATGGGTTAGTAAATTATTAATGGAAGAGAAGAGAAAAGTCGTCACCTTTGAAACAGAGGAGGAGGAGGAAGATTTGCAAGCCCTGATCGCCCAAATTGAAGCAGAGGACGATGAGGCGGAGGATGTCTCCCAAGTGCCTTCAGCGATAAAGCTACGCCCCTACATCCCCCCGTGGAAGGGAAAAGCCAAGATACCAAAGGACCTGGAGGCCACGAAGTGTGCGCTCTAGACCCCACTCCTTCCTGGCGAAATAAGGTTTGAAGGTTTGTCGTTGGGATGGGTACCTAATATGAAATTCGAAGACTGGGACCTCGTGGACAGCAAGAAGTTCCCACAGTTGACCGTGTAGAGATTACTGAAGCAGAAATGGCTACGTGGCTTAGAGAGGGTTGGGCTACTCCATCTATGATGGATATCCCACTACCACCGTGTGGCTGTCACTATTTTTGTCATCCGGCAACTACTGTGCCTAGTACAGGATGCGTATCTCTGGCTGGAGGAGCCAATTCACATCATGAATGATCTAATTCACCGGTTTTCTCGATTTCCGATCAAAGGAAATGACCCCGCAGCCATAGCAGGAAAGAGCAGCGACTTGGCCCTTGCAGAGGCTATGAAGGCCAAATATAAGTTGGAGAAGAGGAAGTGAGGGTATGTAATAGCGAGCATTAAGGACTAAGGGGTGCCCGTAGCCACCTAGTTGCTGGCCGGCAAGCTAATGAAGAAATGTCATGCAAATGAAGTGCCAGCATCTATAATTGCATTGGCGGAGTAGTGCGTAGAGGGGGTCCAGTTCAACTGGGCACAGTTTCTCTACAATGAGCTTTTGACAAATTGTAGGGAGGCCCAGGAGTAGGGTAAGACCTTCCACTACATGTGGTTGCTCTTATCCATCATGTTGGTTACAGGGAAGCTACCAGAGGACAACTAGTTTCCCACCATTGAGAGGAACCTTCCCGAGGCGGCGAGGTACACCTCACTCTGAGCTACGAAATACGCGACATGGATTCGCGAAATAAAGGTGTTCTGGGTGTTCATGGAGGCACGCATCTTCACATGGATCAACCACAAGCCACACTTGTCCCCTATCATATATAACAGTTTGCAAAGCGCAATAAAGTTCAAGGTGGATATGCATAACCTGTATATCCAGGTGCACAAGGATCCAACCCAAACATGGGTCAAGTTGTCGTTCATTGCAACAGATGATGTAATCTTCGAGGTGATGGCATCATGGTCTCCGGAGTGGCGTGCCCCGGACTTGGCAACACTGGAAAATATCGCAACACAATAGCAGAAGAAGCTAGCCCAGATGCATGATACATATGCACTAAGGAAAGAAGGTGCCTCTGACAATCATACATCAGAGGATCACGCACAACCGATACAGTGGACAACAGAGGAATGTGTGGCAGACATCAGCGAAGCGCAGAAGTTGTTGGATGGACTTTGCGTGAAGATCACCGCACTAGTCGAGTGACTCAAGGACGAGTCACGATGATTGTGTTGGGGGACTGTTGGGTAGCGGATACCCCCCATAACGGGTTTTTGGGGCTTAAAGCCCGAGTTTGGTCAATGTAATATAAAGACCACGAAAAATGCAGGCGTAGAGTGTGAGAGTCTAGGTTTGTCCACCCTAAAATAATATAAGTTAATATAGAAAATGTCGGCCTACCCATTGTCTGCGGACCATGGGAATGTATAAATATAGTGAGGCTCTAAGTGTAGAAGGCATTTTTTGAGTCTTGAGAAGTAATATTGTTTTTGATTAAGGGATTAAGATCTAAGTCTGTAAGTCCGAGTCTTGAGTTGTAGTAGTAGGAAGAGGCTCTGCAGCTATGTGCGCAGAGGTCTAGTAGACTCTGCAACTATGTGCGCGGACCCCTGTAGCTAAGTGCATAGGGCAGACTTGGGATTGTAACTGAACAAAGGATTAATAAAAGATAAGCTGATTCTGGAATATTGTGCATTTACTCGTAGATCTGTGTGTTTATGCTTTTTTCATGTTTATTCATCGCTTTATGGTTTCATGATTGCACGCACTTGGTATGAATGTTGAATGGCTAATAATAATATTAGGTACACACAAATAAGTCAAGATCTATAATAATAACATAGTGAAGATCAAAGATCTAGATAGCACATCTTCACGCTTTTTATAAAGCTACGTGAAAGCAGTTTCACTAGTCGTGAAGGTTAGACGGCTGCGAAAAGTAGCACAGGCTCTCAGGTTGGGCTCAAGAACTTCCTAAAACCTCATCAAGACATCCCTAGGGTGCAGAAACCTAGTTCCAGCACCCTCCCATACTACCTCGGGTGAGATCTCAGTCCGCACACTGCAGAATATTGCCAAAAAGGCCGGTAGTTTCAAGATCTGTTTGGCTAAATCACTTTTGAACCTGGGTCAAGCCCCATCAAGTCAACGGTACATGACATCTGAATTATTTTGTGTCATTTGTAATTTCATAATTCAAATGCAAATTTATTTTGGTATTTGTAAAACATATAAGGAAGATTCATCGTCAATATTTGTCTCTCGTATGTATGTTTTATGTTTTAATTGATCCGCAAACCATTTTCAACATTTTTTGGTTTACTGGATTAACTGACTTGATTCACAACTTCATTTCATTTTCAAGCATTATCTTGATTATAGAGATTCTACTTGGCTTCGATAAATTTTTCTTTGTAGCTTGAAATGTGGGCAAGGTTACTAAAGTGACCTTTTGTCCTAGTTAGCTTTATTTTGTTACTACATCTATAATTGCCTTGAACTATGTTGCTATGATGCATTTGATATTATGTAAATGAAAATTTCAATCAATTTTCATGATAATTTACATGAACAATGAAGAATTATAAAGTTTGATTGCTTTTACTTTCAAACTGCTGCTAAAAAATGATTCCCAAAGTTAAACCTATCACTAATTAAAGTTATATAGTTTCATTATAGTTTCACTTTTCAACAATCCAAAATCCAATTTCCCTATATTTAAACTAAGCAGCCTATCAATAATTAAAATTATATAGTTTCATTACAGTTTCACCTTTCAGCGAACCAAACTCCAATTTCCCTATATTTAAGACAAAACTCACATACTAGCTACTACACACTAGTTTATTTTTCTATTGTTATCATAATTTTAAATAGATTTTTAAAAATATAAATTTATTTAAACTATTCATTATATATTATATTTAATATTTTAAATATAATTTTTAATTAAAATAAATTTAATTTATTTAATTAAAAACTCCTCTAACTTTCGATATGAACAAATTTAAAAATTCAAAAATTGATTTACGAACCTTATCCAATTAATCAAAAAAATTATTATTATTATTCATTTCAATGGAATAAACTTTGTTTGTCCAAAAGTAAACACATTATTAGTTCTATATAAGAAAGATCCTCGAGAAAAAGGTAGCATATACTAATATTTTACACGTCAATAATATATTACCCTAATAGAGGATAAGATACCACTATGCTAGCATTCACACATGGATAAGGGCCATTATCTTTTGTTTTGCCATAATTATGCTTTCTGAAAATATTTATGCTTATCACAATGATCTCTCATGTAACCAACCTTTTGAACATAATTTGGAAATCTTATGACTCGTGAATATAAATTTCATTGTTGAAAGAGTTCTTTTTCAAAGCACTACCCCATGCTAAATGATTAATTTTTTAAAGCATATTTTATACCCTGTGCCTAAATATGAGAAGCGTGGTTTAAAAGTGGATTTAAAAAAAAGTAATCTAAAAATATTATAAATTAGTTAAGAAAATAATAGAAATTTTGGTAAGATTACGATAAAATTTAGCAATGTATTTTTAAAATCTAAATTATAGTTGTTAAATTTCAAGATTTTAGCTACTCTATATTTTTTTGATAAATTAATACTAAATCTATTTCCATCATAAAAACTATTTAAATATAAACTATTTAAATAATTTAATATTATGATATTTGTTTTTACCAAATTCCCATTAAAAACTATTCTCCCAACACGTGTAATAGCAATAAATAATAATAGCAATTATATTAATATCAATAATCATAAAAAAATAAGTAAAATTGTTTTTGTTTGGGTAAGTACTTGTCTTCTTTTGACATAAAGAAACAAGTTAATGGCCAAAGACCCATAGGTATTTGGCCAAACTGAAATCCTATCCCCTTAAGAACCACTAGCAGGTAATGAATTTCGTTGAATAACAATGGTAAGTCAGGTTACATTCTGTGTTAAGCCTTATGACTTTTCCCATTACCACTATGATAAATTTTCCTACAGCAAAAGAAAATTTATTAACCAAAAACAAATTTAAAATGAACTCAAATACACTGAAAATATCTTCTCACGATAAAATTGTCGCCCTTTGTTACTCCCATATCAATATATAGACCATAAAACCAATTATACACTTTAAATGTAAAAATAATATAAATCATAAAATCTAAAATTTATGGAAAAATTTTAATTTAAATATAAACTATCATTACATTTACATAAATAAAATAATAAAAAATTTACACCTAAAATAGAGAAAATGTTTTTTTTTTTTTAAATTGGTGAAACCAACCATTGCCTACCCTTTTTTTTTACATCTGTCAACATGCTATTTTGCCCCTCAAATAACAACTGATCACGAATGGATAATTTGTTATTACTATAAACGAGGTTTCAGAAACAACGTACACCACTACCCTTAGAAACCCCTCAAAGACTTTCGAACACTGCAGACTCACTATCCATGCGAATGTGCAGCGCAGTACACCTCGTTGGCCTCATTGACACACTTAGCAAAACTCTTCACGTAAGTACAAGGAGGACCAATGGCAACGACATCTTTAGCTGCCACTGCATTTAGCAGGAACGAGACTGTCAACAGCCACAAAACTGTGAGAAACATGCCCATCTTGACCTGTCTTCTGGCCATTTTCAACGCCGACATTAAAAAACATTTATCTCAACCACTTTAGCGAGTATTTCTGGTATGAGGAGACTGTTTGTTTACAGGAGAGTTTGGAGATTCATGCAAATGGCAATATTGCTTTATTATCCCTGCCAAGTATTGGATATTACATTGACTGTGCATTAGTTCCTTAGTTGACAAAAAAATGAAAGTTTTATTTCTGATGGAAACATTAGGCAAATAATTAAACTTATTTTTTTTAAATATTTTCTTTTTATTTATCTGGGATTTCATTGGCTTTGTGTTACATTTTCCTATTGTGTAAACATAGTGACGTACGTTTTGTCATCAGCTGGCTTGTGAGTTGGAGAAATAGTGTCCACATTTCTCAGTTGTCCGCCTGATAGATTTGAGATTTGTGCTCAGGTGCACTCATTCGTCTTCCATCCAGACACTAAACTGGCCTCCATGGAGATGCAGTCGTAATTGACATTTTTTTCTGACTTATTCCAAATTTTCAATGTGTTGTACGTTGACATTGAAGTTGCACGTCAAACTTATCATCACGACCTGGACCAATAATTAGAAGTCGATCCATGTTATATCTATGGAATGCATAAAAATTTAAGAAGCACACATATACAAGCAACCTGTGTATGGGGAGGGTTAGGAAAATGGATTGTTGTGAAGAATTCCTTTTTGGTTTCTGGTCTCTTCATTTTTCGGAATAAATGCTTTCACGAAATGGCCTCTAAATAGCAGCGAGAACTATACTAATCAGAGGGAACTAGGCACAGTGGGCAGGTCCTGTTGAAGGAAAAGTCCAGCAATATTGAAAGAAGGCCATAATTCGACTAATAACTTATTAAATGCCTGAGAGACATTTTAGTAAAGCCTGGCTCTATGGGTACATACATACTATCTCGGAGAATATGGTGTAGCCTGGCCCTTAAGGTGACCAACTTAGCACCCCCGAACTACGCGGTTGCTTGAAATTTGTGTTCTTCAACACATTCCTCAGTGGCTGCAAAGTAGGAAGCCCACACATTTACAATGCAACCTACATGGAGATTGGGCCTTCAATGACCCACTGAGCCACGCTTGTGTACCTTGAAAATGTTCGAAAAACACTTATCCGCGTTGGTGTCATTGGTATTTCAAATTAAAATGAATAAGAGTGTTAGTGATACAGATTCAAATATGGCACATATCTGTTGGAATTTTCTGCTAAATTCCTTAACAAACAGTAAAAAAAAATGCTCTGTTTTTAACTCTGTTTCTGCACAGAAAACTGAAAATTTCATTTTCTGGAAATGGTGTTGCAGCAACAGGAATCGGCGTTGCAGCAATGCGAAATAATACTCTGTTTTTGTTAACACAAAAAAAACAGAAAACTGCTTACTGGAAACTATGTTGTGGCAACAGGACTTGGTGTTGCAGCAACACTGATCGTGGTGTTGCAGCAACGCGAAATTTGACGTCAAGTCACTCGGTGTAACGGAAACACATTTTTGACGTTAAGTCACTTTAAGAAAATTGACGCTTTGGTGTTATAACAACTAAAAATAGTTGGCATCAAAATCACTTATAAACTTACAGTGAGACAATTGACACTTGGTGTAACAGCAACTAAAACAAGTGGCGTCAAATCACTAGTAGACTTACAGAGTAAAATCAAAGTGTTTTTGACACTTGGTGTAACAGCAACAGAGAATCAGCAAAACAATAAACTTGTATTCATAAACAATAAACAAGCTGATACAAAAAACTTAACTGTTACAAGAGGAACACTTCAGTTCCAGAAATCGATTTTCTCTATCTCAGAAAATCACAGGTTCAACACCGCTGTGCATTTACAGAAGAGACTTACTCTTGTTCTTCTAACCTTCACTATTTTCTCTCAGAGTACAAAAACAGAACTGCTATTCAGAAATCTCTTGTACTCACACAGAAAATAGAACTGCTGTTCTTTTTTGCTTGATTACTTTGCCTAAAAACAAAACTGCTGTTTGAAGTATGTATAAGAAAATAAATATCTAAGTTAAACTATAAACTAAGAAAAAAATATTTGCTGATATTTATCTACGTATTTATTGCAAAAGAGGCGGTGATGACTTTGTCACTTGAAAACAAGTCGGTTGCATGGGAATTAATTTAAGCACATTTAATGCTCTTTTAAAGTGCAAAAATATCAGAAGACTTTTGTTGCTTCCGGATAATCTGCAATAACTGTTGAAGATCAGATCTTTGTTCAGCATTAATCAGGTCCAGTTGGAATTAAATTCCAACACTCCCCCTTAATTTCAACCGCTGCATACCCATGCATTTCCTGAAATGATCAAAACTTTTCTTTGGCAATGGTTTTGTCAAGATATCAGCAAGCTGATCCTCTGTTCTACAGTGCTGCAAAACAATCTCACCATTGTTAACCGATTCATGTATGAAGTGAAATTTGGTATCTATGTGCTTTGTTCTTTTATGAAAAACAGAGTTTTTAGACAATGCTATTGCTGAGCTATTGTCACAGTAAATGGTTGTGCCATTTTCCTGTTCATGACACAAATCTCTGAGAACTCTTCTCAGCCACACTGCTTGGCATGCTGCTGCTGTTGCTGCCACGTACTCTGCCTCTGCTGTTGATAAAGCCACAACTGGTTGCTTCTTGGAAGCCCATGAGATAGCTCCCGATCCCATATGAAACACATATCCTGATGTGCTTTTCCTATCATCAACACTTCCAGCCCAATCACTGTCCGTGTAACCTGTCAACATGAAACTTTCAGAAGAGGATTATAAAATACCAAACCCCTTCATTCCATTCACATACATTAGAATCCTCTTGGCTGCCTGCCAATGAGTCTCTTTCGGTCTTTCCATAAATTTGGAGATTAAACTCACAGCGTGCATAATGTCCGGCCTAGTTGCAGTCAAGTACATAAGACTTCCAACTATGCTTTTGTACAATTTTGGATCAGAATCCTTGTTGCTGTCTTCTTTGGTCAATTTCAGCCCCATTACAGTTGGAGTCACAGCTTCCTTGCTGTTCTGCATGTTAAATCTCTTCAACACAGCTTCTACATATTTATCTTGAGAAATGAAAACACCATTTTCACTTTAGTCTACTTCAATTCCAAGAAAATATCTTAAGAAGCCCAAGTCAGTCATTTCAAATTCATTTTTCATGACTGCTTTAAAATTAGCAATGAGAGAAGCATCATTGCTAGTAAAAATCAGATCATTTACATATAAAACAATAATAATAATCTTACCGTCATTCTCCTTTATGTAGAGTGTGGGTTCACCATCACACTTGTCAAACCCATTCTCGATCAGATAAGCATCTAGTCTGCTGTACCATGCTCTTGGAGCTTGCTTCAGCCCATAAAGAGCCATCTTCAGTTTGCAAAATTTATGCTCTTGGCCATCAACTTCATAACCTGGAGGTTGTTCAATATAAACCTCTTCTTTTAACACTCGATTTAGGAATGCAGATTTAACATCCATCTGATAAATATTCCATTTGTGTTGTGCTGAAATAGACAACACTATTCTAACTGTTTCCATCCTTGCTACTGGTGCAAAGGTTTCATCATAGTCTCTGCCTTGTTGCTGCTTGTAGCCTTTCACAACAAGTCTTGCTTTGTGCCTGTCAATCTTGCCTTCAGCATTGCTTTTGGTCTTATAGACCCACTTAAATCCAATGGCATTTTTGCCTTCAGGGAGATCCACTAACTCCTATGTGTTACTCTTTTCAATTGCACCAATTTCTTCATTCATTTCTTCAATCCATTTATCTTCATTTACAACATCTTCAAAATGAATTGGGTCATCAACATGACAATACAAAGCGAATAATGAATTCAGACCGGTATTGTTACTTACCTCTCCTTGTTCATAAATCTCATTCAGATTTCTGAATCTTGATCTTCTTTGTGTGCTTGGAGTTCCATCTGAACTTGAGGGTATTTCAAATCCCTGTGGTGTGCTTGAAGAAGCACTTCCTTTACTTCTTAAGGCTGTTCGAATTCCAGCTTGTGGTGTGGTTTGATGAATTTGCTGTGGTGGAGGAGGAACCACCAAGGAAGGATTATTTGCTGCTGTCCCTTCCTGTTCTTCTTCATGAGACACAATTTTCTTCACATTCACTGTTTTTTCTAAGCTTCCATCCCAAGCTTCATCTTCAATGAACTGCACATCCCTGCTTACTATCAATTTCTTAGTGGATGGATTATAGAGTTTGTATGCTTTTGACTCATCACAATAGCCAACAAACACATACTTCTCCCCCTTACTATCAATCTTTCTCCTTAGCTGATCCGGTACATGTGAATAAGCCACACAACCGAATACTGTCATGTGAGTGACAGTTTGCTTTTGACCACTCCATGCTTCTTCTGGTATTCTGTTCATGACAGCTTTAGTTGGGCATCTATTCAAGATGTAAACTGCGCGAGTGACAACTTCTGCCCAATACTCATGAGGCAAGTTTTTTGGCTTCAGCATACTTCTAACCATGACAAGAATGGTCCTATTCTTTCTTTCGGCAACACCGTTTTGCTGAGGTGTATACCTTGCGGTGAACTGCTTTTGTATGCCTTCTCCTGCAAAAACGCAGAAAGTCTGGGAGACGTTTCTCCACTCTATCTGTCTAGCTACTTTGATTATTGGCCCACATTACTGCTTCAACAAGATTTTGAAGTGGCGGAAATTTCTCAAACACTTCAAACCTCTTCAATTCAGCATATACACCCATGTCTTTCTGGTGTAATTACCAATGAAGGTTAAAACATATCTATTTCCGCCAAGTGATGGTACTTGCATCGGTCCACACACATCAGAGTGAACAATTTCCAAGGGTTCTTTTGCCCTTATACTCTTTCCTACTGGAAAGCTTTCTTTGTGTTGCTTGCCTAAGATGCAGCCTTCACAAAGGTTGTCCAGTTTTTCAATCAATGGAAATCCTTTTACCATTCCCTTTCTGTGCAATAGATTCAGGCCTCCGAAATTGAGATGTCCAAATCTCAAGTGCCACAACCAATTCTCATCTTTCACTTGTTCCTGAAAGACTTCTTGTGTTACAGCTGCAATAGTTCTTCCTTCCTTCAAATCTGCCCTGAGTTTGAGAGGAAACATTCTATTGCTGATCATCTGCACCTGTGCAATGATCTTCTTACTTGGAGATATGTCTCTGATTGTACACGTATCATCTTTGAAGAACACGTTGTAACCTTTGTCAATGAGCTACCCAATGCTCAAAAGATTACATTTCAGCCCAGGTACATAGTATACCTCTGGCACAATCATATGTTCTCCATTTCTTGCTCGGATACTGACTTTGCCCTTACCCTTGACAGATATCTTACTATTAGTTCCTGTTGTTACCTCAGATTTCACATTTTCATCCAGATTGGCAAACATTGCAATATTTCCAGTCATGTGATTACTACAATCTGAGTCTAAGAACCAAACATCTTCTTGTTTGTCTTGTGCAATGTTACATGTTAACAGCACATTCTTTGGACTCTTATTTTCTTCATTTGCAAAATTAACATTCTGCCTACTATTCATGTCATTTTGTTTTTTTTTACATTCATTGGCATAGTGCCCATATTTCTTACAATAATGACATTGGACTTGGGATTTGTCATACCTTTGTCCATGAGCTTGCTATTTGCTTGAACCTTCATCTTGGTTATGATTGTAGCTCCTTCTGCTTGTGCTTGCAGGATAATATCTACCTCTGTTTTGGCTTCTTCCACGACCTATGTTATTTGCTCTGCCTCGGCCTTTTCTTTGGCTGAAAGACATCTTAGTCTTGAATGCTTGCTCAAAAGAGGAATCTGTTCCTCTACTCAGTCTGTGTTCATGAGACATAAGAGAAGCACTCAGTTCATCTACCGTTGTGAACTGTGAGAGTCTTTTGTTTCTTCTATTGCTACCACAACAGCTTCAAACCTTGAGGGTAAACATCTCAAGATCTTCTCTACAATCCTTCTTTCTTCAAGAATTTCACCATGAGATCTTATCTGGGTTATCAACCCAATAACCTGAGTGAAGAATGAATCTATTGAATCAGATTCCTTCATGCTGAGAGTTTCAAAGTCTCTCCTCAACATCTGCAACTTTGTAGTCTTCACCTTCTCCATGCCTTGATAGGCAGTTTTGAGAATATCCCATGCTTCTTTAGATTTTATTGCTGCTGCAATCCATCGAAAGATACTTTCATGTACTGATTGGAAGAGGAAAAAGAGGGCTTTGGCATCCTTCTTCCTGTCACTCTTCAACTGGTCTCTTTTTACTACTGTCAAAGCAGCCAACACTGTTGCATCTGCAGGTTCAGCATAGCCAGTTTCAACTAGCTCCCATATTCCTTGAGAAGCAAACAATGCTTTCATTGTTATGGACTAATAACTGTGATTTTTCCCATTGAACTGTGGCAGTTGGGAATTTATCAAACCTGTTCCAGCATCTACCATCTTAACTCTGTATAGGTAAAGAAGAGATACTGACTGAAAAATTAAAAACAAGCAAAAACTTTCTCTACTGGAAAAATCTGCTCTTTAAACTTCTTACAGCTCCTACAGTGAAAAACAAACTCTGTTTTTGACTCACTGAGTGCCTAGACTAGCTCTGATACCATGTTGGAATTTTCTGCTTAATTCCTTAACAAACATACAACACAAAAGTGCTTTGTTTCTGCTCTGTTTCTTCACAGAAAACTGAAAATTTCGTTTTCTGGACTTGGTGTTGCAGCAATAGGATTTGGTGTTGCAGCAACAGGAAACGGTGTTGCAGCGACAGGATTCAGTGTTGCAGCAACAGAATTCGGTGTTGCAGCAACACTGATAGTGGTGTTGTAGCAACGTGATGTTTGACGTCAAGTCACTCGGTGTAACGGCAACACGTTTTTGACACTAAGTCACTTTAAGGCAATTGACGCTTTGGTGTTACAGCAACTAAAACAAGTTGGCGTCAAATTCACTTATAAACTTACAGTGAGACAATTGACACTTGGTGTAACAGCAACTAAAACAAGTGCCGCCAAATCACTAATAGACTTACAGAGTGAAATCAAAGTGTTTTTGACACTTGGTGTAACAGCAACAGAAAATCAGCAAAACAGTAAACTTGTATTCATAAACAGTAAACAAAATTGATACAATAAACTTAGTTGTTACAAGAGGAACACTTCAGTTCCAGAAATCGATTTTCTTTATCTCAGAAAATCGCAGGTTTAACACTGCAGTGCATTTACAGAAGAGACTTACACTTGTTCTTCTAACCTTCTCACTCAGAGCACAAAACAGAACTGTTGTTCAAAATCTTTTGCACTCACACAGAAAACAGAACTGTTGTTCTTTTCTGCTTACACCTTAAAAAACAGGACTGTTGTGCATTTACATTTATAGGAAAATAAATATCTGAGTTTAATAATAAACTAAACAAAATATCTGCTGATATTTATCTGCGTATTTATTGCAGAAAAGGCGGTGATGACTTTCTCACTTGAAAAAAAAGTCTGTTGCAGGGGAATTAATTTTTGTACATTTAATGCTCATTTAAAGTGCAAAATATCAGAAGACTTTGCTGAAGCGGATAATCTGCAATAACTGCTGAAGATTAGATTTCGGTTCAGCATTAATGTGATGCAGTTGGAGTTAAATTCCGACACGATTTGCAGCAATATTTTGTTTTCAATATAAATAAATTTTGTGCGAGGTAATCTTCATATATGGATCTACTAAGTCATAAGGCAAACTTGAAAATTATTTGATAGTATTTATAAAGATCAGCATCAAAGAACGATTTAGATCATTATGGTTCAAAACTTCTTGCAAATATTCATGTTGGGATAAACTGTCCAGTCAGCGAAATATTTGAAATCTGTTATGTTTATGCTCAATTAATTGGCGATTTTGTTAATGATGTTTCAAAAGCTGAAGATGGGTATAGCTGTGTGGACTTGTTTTTGGTGTTGGTGTTCCAATCTTTGAAGTGGTATTCCAGTAAAAAAAGAAAAAGAAAAAACGAAAACAGTGTCTGGTTGATTATGGTCAATGTGTCTTTATTGGCTTTGCTTTGAATCATTAGTGGATGTGATAAACAACAGAATAAGTGTCTAGAGCTATTTCTTGTCAAAAAATTGGTTTATCTTGACACTTTAATAAGGAAATATTGAAGTTGTGAAAGATAAATTTTTTTGGTGATTAGAGAAAGTTTCTCATCATGGCAAATTTATTGCTTGATAATTATATGAATGAATCCACCAAACTTGATGGAGAAAATTATGTGAATTGGAAATTCAAGCTAATGACTATTTTAGAAGGAAATAATTTGTGGTCCATTGTAAGTGGGGATGAGCCCAAACCCACTATTGCAGGTTCTATTCCAGATTGGGAGAGAAGGGAGACAAAAGCAAAGGTATTGTTGCGTATGTCCGTAAAAGACAACATTATTCCTCACATCAGAGATTGCAAGACATCAAAAGAGACGTGGGATACATAGAAGGGTTTGTATGAAACAACAAATACAAACCGAATCTTGTTTTTGAAGACTAAGCTTTTATCTCTAAAAATGGAAACAGATGAAAATATAAGAAATTTCATATCTTGTGTCAAAGATTTAAGTGATAAGTTAGGAGATATTGGTGAAAAGGTGTCTAATACTGACTTAGTCACCATCATCTTAAATGGTTTAGAGCAAGATTATAAAATTTTTGTTTCAAGTCTTGCAGCTAAAGAGAAACCCCCTTCATTTGATGAATTGACAGGAATTCTTCTACAAGAGGAGGAGAGGATGAAGAACTTTAATTTGGGCTCTAGCAGCTCAGATTTGGCATTGGTGCCCAAAGGCAAATATCCGTATAGAGGCAAGCCATGGGACAAGAACAAAGGAGGCAAGTTTCAAGCAAAACAAAAAGGTATGACACAGTCTAAATTTCCAAAGAGAAATGACGAGTGTTATTATTGTGGCAAACCTGGGCATCATTCTAAAGATTGTTATAAAAGGAAATATAATGAGTCTAAGCAAAGAAGCAAAAGGCATAATGGAAATTTTGTGGACAAAGATATGAATGATGGATTTAAAAATCTTAAATTGTTTGTTTCTGATGCTGCATTGTTTGTGGAAAATGATGATAAAAATGCCTGGTTCATTGATTCTAGTGCGTCACTCCATATGTCTTGTAATAGGGAGTGGTTTGATGAATATCATGAAAATATTGATGGAACATATGTTTGCCTAGGAGATAACAGATCACTTAAAGTTCAAGGTTATGGAGTAATAGGTGTGAATTTACCTAATGGACAAGAGAAACAGATTCATAATGTGATGTATGTTCCTGATATCAAAAAGAATTTAATTTCTGTTTCTACTATTACTGACCAAGATTTGAAGGTGGAATTTGTTAAATCACAGTGTGTAGTGAAAGACAAGAACAAAGTTATTGCCACAGGAACCAGAGTTGGAGGCTTGTATAAGCTAGATGTGACCAGGAAATGTCATCAAGCTTTGGCATCTACAACAATGTCAATAGTAGATTTATTGCATCAAAGGTATGGACATCTAAATCACAAAGATTTAATGCTACTTCAAAAGAACACTATGGTTGAAGGGCTTCCTGTCTTGAAGAATGATCATGTTGAATGTGAAGCATGTGTACTTGGCAAGCAACATAGGGAGGAGTTTCCTATACATAAAGAAAAAAGGCAAAGGGAAATACTTGAATTAATTCATACTGATGTATGTGGACCTATGCAAACTAGATCTATTGGTGGAGCATGGTATTTTCTTATTTTTGTGGATGATAGATCTAGATATACATGGGTTTATCTCATAAGAAGAAAGAGTGATGTGTTTGAGTACTTTAAAGAATTTAAGAATATGGTAGAAAAAAAACAGGTAATTACATCAAAATTTTGAGATCTGATCAAGGAGGGGAATTCAAATCAAGAGAATTTAATCAATATTGTAAAAGCAATGGGATTCAACAACAATTTACAATGCCACATACACCTCAGCAAAATGGAGTTGCTGAGAGGAAAAACAGAACACTAGTTGAATGTGCACGAAGTATGCTTCAAAGTAAAAATATCTCTAATGTTTTTTGGGCTGAAGCCATTAATACTGTTGTTTATTTGAAAAGTAGGAGTCCAACCAAAAGTTTAGAGCTTAAAACACCTTTTGAAGCATTTTATGGGTACAAACCAAAAGTGAGTCATTTAAGAGTTTTTGGTTGCAAGGCATTTGCTCACATTCCTAAAGATAAAGAAGAAAACTTGATGCAAAGTCAATTAAGTGCATATTTATTGGTTATTGTGATAAACAGAAAGCATACAAGTTGTTTGATCCCAATACTCATAGACTGCTTGCAAGTAGGGATGTGGTGTTTCATGAGATTGCTAATGAAGGTAATAAAATAAACAATACTAGTGTATGACATGATATTGATGATTATGTCAAATTAGATACAAGTGTTGAACAAGAACAAGAACAAGCATAGGAACGAATACAAACTGAAGAGCAAGGAGCATCAAGCAGTCATGATACTCCAAGAAGAGGAGAGGGGACTCCGCAAAGCAAAAAGAAAGACGAAAGTAGTAAAACTCCAAGAAGGTCATCACGTCAAAGTCAGGTGCCTGTAAGGTATAAAGATTATGCATTAATGTCTCAGGTTATGAATGTTGTAGAACCTTCAAGCTATGAAGAAGCCAAAGAATATGAAGAATGGAGAAATGCAATGAATGAAGAATATAACTCTATAATGAAGAATGACACATGGGAATTAACAGAATTGCCTAAAAACAAAGTTCCCATAGGATGCAAATGGCTTTATAAATCTAAATTTAATGCTGATGGAAGTATTGATAAATATAAAGCTAGACTGGTTGCCAAAGGATATTCACAAAAGGAGGGAATTGATTATGAAGATACTTTTGCACCTGTAGCTAAGTTAAACACAATTAGAATTATGATTGCATTCGCTACAAAATATAATTGGAAAATGCATCAGTTAGATGTCAAATATGCATTTTTGAATGGTGAGTTAAAAGAAGAAGTTTATTTAGTTCAACTTGAAGGGTTTATAAACCAGGGACAGGAGCATTTGGTTTGCAGGTTAAAGAAAGCCTTATATGGCTTGAAACAAGCACCAAGATCATGGTATGTGAAAATTGATGCTTTCTTTCATGAGAAAGGTTATATGAGAAGCAAGAATGATCCTAACTTGTACATCAAGGAAGATGAAGGCAAGAATGTTGCTTTAATATCTGTATATGTTGATGATCTTATCATAACAGGAAATGCATGTAAGTTGATTGAAGAAATTAAAAATTAGTTGTCACATGTATTTGAGATGAAGGATATTGGTGAATTGCATTATTGTTTAGGTCTTGAAGTTTGGAGGGAGCCTGGTAATACACTGATTACACAAAGCAAATATACAAGGGAAATCCTTAAAAGATTCAATATGATTGAATGCAAGGAAACATCTACTCCTTTAGAAAAGAATGTCAAATTGAGCAGTGATGATGGAACCAAAGAGGTGAATGGGACTATGTACCGTCAACTGGTGGGAAGTCTGAATTATCTCACCACTAGCAGGCCAGATATAGCATATTCTATTAGCATACTTAGTCAGTTCATGGCTAAGCCTTGTGAAAGCCATTGGAAAGCAGCAAAGAAAGTCCTTCGATATTTGAAAGGAACACTTAATCTTGGTATTATGTATACTGATGAATTTGACGTTGAATTCGCAGGTTATTCTGATTCTCACTGGGCTAGAAATCCAGATGATAGGAAATCTACTACTGGATACGTGTTCAATATTGGTTCAGGACCAATATCATGGAGTAGTAAGAAACAACCAATTGTTTCATTGTCATCGACTGAAGCTAAATATAAAGCATTATGCAGTGCTACCTGTGAAGCAATATGGCTTAGAAGGATACTTGAAGATGTTGGAGAAACACAACAAGCACCTAGAGTAATCAGATGTGACAATAAAAGCACTATCAAGTTGGCAAACGATCCTATATATCATGCAAGGACAAAACACATTGAGACACAACATCATTTTGTAAGAGAAAAATTGCAATCAAAAGAAATTGACTTATCATATTATAATACAAGTGAAAATGTGGATGATATATTAACAAAGACTCTTGGCAAGGCTAAATTTGAAATATGTAGAAATAAGTTTTACATTGTAGAAAATCCAAATTATGTTGTAAGCCTCGCCGAGACTTAGACCAGCAGGCATGACAATTAAGAGTATCGTGTCTTGTTTATTGCATGTGGCTGGAATTAAGGGGGAGTGTTGGAAGAAACTAAATAATTCCAACTAACCACTACCATTGTTCAATAGCGATTTAAATACTGATTCTAGAAATCGTTGAAAATAGGCAAACTTCTCCATGAAGCCACCGACTGAACTGATCTCCAGAAACTTCTCCAGCTTGTATATATACCCGCTAATTGATGAATAGACACAAGTGTTGAGTTCAGTGATTGTGTGTTGATTTGATGAGTTGTGCTCCTCTGTTCTCTCTGTCACTAATATTCGTCATTTTCTCCATGGCTTTCTCTGCCTTTGTAATGCTTGTTTTGTTGCAGCGTACATTGCGGTAATGCGATTGTGGGAAGTTTTGAGCGATGAATGAATGCTGGTTCTCCACTTGCCTTCTCCCAGCCGCCGTCTTGATGGCCATAAGCTCAGGTGAGGGATCTGGATGATGCCATGATGGCTCACCACTTCCCGACATCAGCTCAGGTGAGGGATGTGGACAGTGAAAGGGGTGACGCTCAAGAGAGTGATAGTACAGATGGTCTCACTGTCATGTTGGAGAGTGCCAAGAAGTGGAGAAACATCAAGAATCAGATTACAAATTTTGAAATATTTTTCAAATCAACCAACAAAAAAGTTGATTTTTGCTGCTCAGATATCGAAAATCGAACGTTGGTATCCCCACACCCCTGACACTACATCCAGGGAAGCATCACAGAAATTGTTATTTTCCATTAAACTTTCGGGATTCGGTACTGTATTGGATTTTTTTATTTACAGCATCCTGAAACCTGAGAGCTAAACATATGCTCTGTCCTCGCTCATGTAGGTTCGCTTTGAATTCTCTATCAGAGTACACCAATTATACCAATTACGAATAAATATGATAGGGTTGATATGTGTTTTTGAAACAGGGAAGCCAACTTTGCCCTCTCCTTCCCTTCTAACGTTTGGTTCTATTTAATCTTGGTAGCCCAAGAGTAAGAGAAGAGTCCATTTCAAAAAAAATCTTGGTAGCCAAAGTGTCTGTTTAATATATATCTTATTGTATTTTCAGTTACACCAGTTTAGATTTATTAGGATCATTTTTTATTTTTGTTTTTTGCATTCGAGAAAATGTTTGCATTTCATGTTGGAGGATGCCGAGAACTAGAGGGGAGAAGGGAAGTGGCCAAACATCCAGAATTAAATTCTAGGTTGCAAATTGTGAAATAGTTTTTAAATCAAGTCACATAAAAAATGATTTTTCTGCTCATATTATTTACATCTCAAAAATCTACCATGAACGTAAGAACCCCTGACACTCCAAAAGGATCGCGACATCCCTGACAGGAGGCATCGCAGAAATTGTTAATTTCCATTGAACTTTGAAGATTGGGTACTGTGTTGGATTTTTTTATTTACAGCATCCTAAAACTGGGGTGCTTAAATATATGTTCTGTTCGACTTTAATTATCATACAAATTAGACCAATTATGCAATAACATGATGGTGTTGATGCACATTTTGAACGGATATACAACTTTGAAGCAGGTAAGCTAACATCAACTTTTCCTTCTTCCCTTGTAACGGTTGGTTCTATTTATTACAGTAGAGAACATAGTTGCTCGAGAATGTAGCTGGAGCACAGTTATTTTCAATAAAACCTCAATAGCCATAGTGTCTTTCTTTTATATATATTTTATTTATTTTTAATCAATAATATAAAATAATATAAAATGAATTACACAATCTATAAAATACATTTTTATATATTTGAATATAATATATTTTTGGAAGGGTTGAATTACTATATTATATTTTAGTTAATATAATACACTATTAAGTTATGAAATAAAATAGGTTATCTACCCATTATCAATCATGATATTAGTCAATAGTTATGTTTGTAAAATAGGCCATTTTTACATCTGACTCTGAAGATCAAAAGGTTAAAAACAATAAGTCTAGTTGCTAAACACCTTTATATAAAAGAACCGTTGGTGGATTGTAAAATCATCAATGTTACCAAATGTTGTAATTGTGAGTTAGTGTTATCATGAATGTTTTACCATCACTTATATCATGATCGTCATTTCATTCTTTTCCTCTTGTTCAATCACAATATCTTCGGATTGAATTCCACCATAAGCTCAGTTGGGAGACTTGTAGGATGAAAAGAATTCAGGGAGGATTGAGAGCCTCATACTAACTCCAAAATAGGTGTATAAAAATTGAACTTTGGGTTGGAAAAACGAGAAAACCCTTTTTGATTTGTTGGTTGATTTGTTGGTCATGTCGGTTGTTCTCTACGGTTGTAAACTATTGGGAAGTATCATGTCAACCTACAGGTGGAGGTGGTTAGAAAGAAATAAAAAACAACTAATTACTAGCAATCTCAAAGTTAAAGCCGCAAGAAAACCCTTTTTGATTTGTTGGTTACGTTAGTTGTTCTCTACGGTTGTAAACTATGGGGAAGTAGCATGTCAACCTGTAGTTGGAGGTAGTTAGAAAGAATACAGAAACAACTAGTTACTAGCAACCTCAATGTTTAAGCCATAGTCTGGTACGAAATCCTTTTGGCTGAAGTAGGAACTTTTCCATTAGAGGCAACAACCATAACCAGGTTAATATGCTATTTAAATAAGAGTAGAAAAATGGATAACCAATGGTGGCCCGATATAGCTATGCAAGAGGGATTAGATCGTAGGAAGAAAACTTGGATGAAGCAAAACTGAAAGTGGTTGAGTAAGTGGAATATCAGGCTGCATGAATTCCCTACCGCCAATGAACAAATAAAAAAAAAAATGATGGAAAAATTTAGGACTGCAATGTGCACCAATCACAATGAACGTAAAATGCATACTACATCAAAGAGTTCAATCCCACTTGCGACCATGGTGAGAAAACATATTTAGGAGAAGATATTGAAGGAAAGGAAAGGGTGCTACTAGCACAAATGAGGACAGAGTCACATCACCTTATATATCAGACTAGTAGATGGAAGATCCCCATGGAAGTTTGGGAAGAGAGAACTTGCATTTTTTACGATAAGGGTGTGGTGGAGATAGAATGACACTTTGTCATGGGTGTGCAACATATAAGGATATCCCCATTCAATATGAAAATAATCTCAAGGTTGACAACATGCACCATCTATTTAACAAACATAAGATCAATCAAATTGCTAGCCTTCTAGTCAAGATTCATAGCAGAAGATCTGACATCAAAAGGAATATGAAACTGAGTTAAGATTGTTATTCTTTTGGTCCCTTAGGTTGTTGAGCCCCGTGGGAATCATTAAAATCATTAATTCATTCAACATTTGTTTACACCTTGATTCTCTAGGAACATTAACTAACACTAACTAATTTTGGTGAAACTTTCTAATCTATGCGTCGAAACTTGATAGAAAAATCTTAGCACCTTTGATCAATGGTTTATGATAGAGTGAGAGGTATATTTATGTTAAGGACATGACACAGGATTTGAACAATTAGCACCACTAACATTGGTGTTCATATAAGGTTCAATAATCAACACCACCTACATTGGGGTTCATATAAGGTTCAACAATCAACACCACCAACATTGGGGTTCATATAAGGGTTGTTTCTCTTGATTAAACTCCAATGACATACCCTCATATATGATAGAATTGAATAAAAATGTTGTAATCCCATCAATTTTGGAATCCTAATAATATCTAGTTTTGTTGAATTTTGAATGGGATGTGAAATTCTACCTTATCTATACAAAGTATGACGAGATTGGAACAATTGGATTTTAAGCACAAACACATGATCTAAGTCTGGAAAATACTAGACTACCTACTTACAAAAAAAGATGTTGACAAATGGACTAATAAACATAGACAATTCAAATTACTCATAAAATTTGATGATATGTTGTTGTTGAACATGAATGAAATACATAAATTCTTTGTGGGGGGCAACCAATTTGAATTAAGTTGTGAATTCCATGAGCATGCACTTAGTATAGCTCAAAAAACACTTTCCTTAGTTTGGCAAAAATGAGTCAAAATTTGACTGGGAGCCCCAATATTAGAAAAATATGCTAAAATAGATTGAGTTGAAAGTAGGTAGAGTTAGAAATTAGTTAGAAATAGTTAATAACTCTCACATGAGGAAAACTACCCAGTGAAACTTAGTTCAATTCTAGAATAAGACTAAAAATCAACTAACAAGGCGAGGAGAGGAAAAAATGGTTGTTAAAGTTTGCTACAAAGTAGAGAGAAAAAGGATACCCATTGTAACAAGCCTTGGGCATGAGATAATTCAAATTAATGGAGAAAAATTAGTAATATTATTGTCTAAACTATGTCTGGTCAGTGCCAGATGTCATCATAAGTGGCATCCCCTTGTAGAAACAAACTTGCTAAAAATAGAAAACCTTAAAAATAGAAAATGTTCCAAAATGATAAGAATTATCTAGTAGTGAATTAAAAGTGTTCATATATCCCTCTAATAATGTATGGAATATACTCTAATTATGGTGAAAGTGTAAGCCCTAATAAAGTCCAATTGGACTAGTAAGTGCGATGTACCCAACACTCCCACTTGAAGGGAAATCCGGGAATATGCTGGTGAATGAGTCACAAAAATTCTTATCCATATTAGGTTCTTATGTATAAAAAGTATGTAAAATAAATCAACGAGTCTAGATGAAACAACTCACACTATATGTAGTAAGAAAAGAGTAATGAAACTTGTCTAATATAATGTCTCTCTTATATGATTTTCTAATCCATATCATGTGTATTTAATATGATATGCATTTAAATAGTAGTTACGCTGTTATTTGAGTACATCAATTTAGATCTGAAATTTGTCAACATTTCTATTCATTTACAGGGTTTCATATTGGGATTTATGTTCTATTGTGAGTGGGAAGAATTGGGCGTATCTCGGAGAATTTGTATCTAAAGAAGATGTCTACATTCGAACTCCAATCAATTGGGATTTATGTTCTATTGTGAGTGGGAAGAATTAGGCGTATCTCGGAGAATTTGTATCTAAAGAAGATGTCTACATTCGAACTCCAATCAATTTTAGGGATGACAAATAGCTATGAGAATGCTTCATCCTTCGTTTCCACTTTTGATATTACTTGCTTGCTTGAAAAGGTCTTTGAGCTTACTAAGTTCAAATTCTTAAGATTGTAATAAATACTAGTGCACTCATATAAAGCGGGAGACTTCTTTATGACGATATCATCGCCATAACCTTCACAAGCGTTTTTGTTCGACGGGAATTATTGACTCACTGTTTCACATGGAATGCATTTACATGTATAGATGATCTATCTCCACGAACTTTATTCGCAATTCCTACCTCTACTTTATAAATTTGTATGCCTAGTTGTGGCTGTCCCTGTGTGGTTATAGACCACAAAAATCTGATGCAGCTCTTGCATTATAGACATGGAGAAGGCGAAGAGATGGGTTAACCTTGACTTGAATGGTAACTAAAATAACCCGGTAAGGTAAGTACATGGGTTAACCAAAATAATATAAATACAATCAAAGATGGATTTACCATTCTTAATATTAGAAACTCACACTTTTTCTCATAGCATTTTTATCTAATGAACACTATTTAATGATTTGCGATACCATATAGTAAAATACCTCATCATATAGGCCTTAAGAACTGGACTGTTAACTAGCATAAACTTGACTGGCAAGTGTAATCCTTGAGTGGATCGTATCAGTCCAGCTTGCTGTAAGTAGCCAGACAATACGGTGTAAAGGAATCTAACTCAATATTCATTTTAAGAAATCTTCTTTGTACTATCACGAAATATGCACTTCTAAAAAATTCTTTCAGATTGCGGTCCATGCATTCCCAACAGATCAAATCTGCTAAAGTCCACTGTACTACCAAAACCGTGAAAGTACAACAGAAAACATCAGGTTTGAGCTTCAACCATCTGTCAGTCTTGATCTTGTGTGGGGTTAGTCCTTATCAAATGCCAAAGTTTCTGGTAGAGGTTGTCGACGTTAAAAATATTAAGATCAGACACCTGCAATATCGTAAAAGAATCATAGAAAGACATGCTTATATTGGGTAGAGAACACAGCAGAAGAGTGTTGCCACATGGTATAAGAATATAGTACCTTGGTATATATGGTATGATAGACTCTGCTGTTAACGGCGGAAGAAGCAGCGCACACAACTTCAAGCCCACCATCATCCAATGCCATAAGTAGATCGGAATACACAATCTGATGTTCGAGCGTGTTCGTCAAGACCTGATAATCTGAACCTATAGATTTAATTTTCACCTTAGGGAATTCCTCATCTGATCCTCCAATCGACGGAGCTTTACTGCAAAATTTATCCTTACATGACAATCGCACTTCTTCAATATCATCAGACTTAGCCTTCATTTTATCTCTTTCTGTCGAAAGGTCTTCAACTTTTCGCTGCAGATGCTGAATGTATTTCACAGCTTCCTGAACCTGGGCTGACACTGCACGTTTTCCCTATACAGCACGAGATAGAACTTCCTTTAAAATAAAACCCTAGTGAGTACAGTTGACGTCTCTAATGCAGAAAACCCATAAACCCTAGTGAGTACTGTTGACATATCTGATGCAGAAAACCCTTGTGATTTATCAAATAAATACATACCTGAAGATTTCCTTCTGGGAGCAAAGATCTGAGAATTGACATGAGAGCACTCATGTCTTTACGCCGCTGCCTTTCAGTCATTTTGTGCTCCCTTTTGTCAGACGGGTCCGAGCGTTGAGACTGACTATGATTTCTACGACTAAAACCGCAGAATGTGGCCTTTAAAACCGGATTCGAAAGACCAGAATGGCCGGCTGGGGTTGCAGAGTTGCAGACATCGACAAAATCACATATGGAGGGATGATGGGTATCGTGAGTTGGGGGATATTCAATCGGTTGTGTTGATAGAAATGGATTGGAACTCAAAACACTTTGTGCATTAAAATTTTCTATGACATCGTTACAAGAGAGAAATTGTGAATCCAAACAAGAATGAATGTTCATTTTTTTCTGTGGTCAAAAAACACCTACGATTCTTAAGGAAGTTAAGGAGATCTTGCCAATGATTCACAGGCCCGAAAAATAGGTATTCGATATGCTCCCGGCTTGCAAGGGACCAGATCTGGAATTGAATCCTGAGAAAGATATGAGGATCACAATAACATCTCAAGAAACAAAACGCTGTCAACGAGCATAAGAGAGGGTCCTTTAGATGTTCACCTGTACAAAAAATGACTGACAACCCAATCTGATGGCACAATTATTAACAGTATGAGCGATGTGGAAAATAAGAAGAAATCGTCCAAACATTTGAACAGTATCAACACCACAATCTGATGGAATAATTAATAATAGTATGAGCCATATGGAAAATAAAAGGAAATCGTCCAAACATTCAACAGTATCAAAAACTGTTTATGGGACCATTACTAACGTTATAAGTGAAATTATTGCGGGCCGGGCAGTCAGTGAAAATATTTTATTTTTCTTTTCTAAAGTTGTACACCAACCGAAAATATTTTATTTTTCTTTTATAGAGTTGTACACTAACCTGAATACAATTTCCGTCCAACCTATCCAATGGTTAAGGTCAAGAGCTCGAAATTAACGGGCATAAAGTTAAGTCGGTAGTCTTTATAAAAAGCACCTTCGCAAAGATTCCACATGGTTCCACATGGAATTCTTTATAAAAACTATGATTATTGGCATCCACATGGAATTCTTTTATCTATTGCATGTGACACCTCAAAATTCTTTATAAAAACTATCATTATAGGCATCCACATGGAATTCTTTATCTCTTCCATCTGACACTTGAAAGTCTTTTCCTGCTTAGGTCATTCTCACATCGCTCGGTCAAATAAAGGTGACATAATGCAGTATGAGGCTTTGATTGTACATGATTATAGAAAATGCAAGTTAAAGATCATTCTACTTATTTATGTATGAGGCTGTGATTGCACGTGATTTTAGAAAATGTTGGGAAATAACCATTCTCTTTATGTTCATGAAGACAGTTTTTAAGATTGTGTGTTTTTATATGTATTATAAGATGTAAATAAGATATTACACTTTAAATAGATTTAATTGCTAAGAAATATGTAGTTCTTTATGAGATGCTATAAGTTTAAATAAAAAAATTCCGTAAACTTTTATACACATCTTTTCCCATAAACCAGAAGTTTCATACATTATTTTGATTTTTTACATTTTAAAAATATATTATTATTATAAATTAATGGAGTTTTTATGAAATAATAAAATTTTATAGAGGTTTTTTCATAAGATGGTAAAACAAATAAATATATATTTCTTTTTTATTTGGGTGAAATTGTGACAATATATGAGGTAAGGAAATGGGATAACGGTTCATGACCTAAAGACATCTAGCGGGAGTTAAATCTCGCTCATTTACAAAACATGAGTGTGTAATTCCAAGTGATATGGTTTTCCTTGAGTAATGGTGTTGAATCAACCTACATGTGACATCCCTCGATTAATATTTCTCTCATTGTAAATAATTGTAATTGTTAAATGGATGAGGGAGAGATATGGATGTTATCACCAAAAATGGTGCGCTCACATGTACACAACAAAAGACACTTAGAGTCAGTGATCAACACATACAGGGGTTTGTTTCCAACTAAAAAAACTATGGAAGGCAAAAATCAAAAGCTTCCCTAAGGTTGGTATTAAAAAGGGAACCCTTGTGGGTGCACGAAAACTGGAAGTTAACTACATCACAGCTATTCCTTTGATAGTCGTGAGGGTCACTAGAACTCTAGTTAGCACCATGGGACGCAAAATTTCCCTAAAAACACTTCACCTCTTGACATGATGGGCTGAGAATTCAAGCTTTGAGCCCTGTGAAGCCTTAATGCAAGAGGATGGTAGCTCTCATTTCATTTATGAGGCAAACAACCACATTGCTGAGTCAAGGGAGGAAAGGAGCATTCAAAAATTATATAAATACAAGTTCATGGAAAGTCGAAAACAAGAATTTTTGCAATTTTATGCTCCCAAAATTGCTCCCAAGAAATCTAGAATATTATTTTGAGGAAAATTCTACCATTGTAAAGATGCCGGGGGCACCCTACGAGATTGGCCATTTGACCGTGGCAGAGGGTTTGGAATATTGAGCAACGCCCCCACCCAATAAGTCAATTGATATGCATAATGACATATATAATGACTGTTTCCTATGCTTGGGGAGAATAGATTGGATCAGATGAGCGATGGATGGATTCAGTTACATTCCTTTCAATAGATCGATGCCCACCCACGAATCAGAGAAAGTGAGGGTAGGCATATATTGACCTAGGCTAAGATATGACATATCTCATTCATAACTGGAATCACGGACAAGTTTCAGTCCTGAGTGATTGACCGATTGAGGGGAATAAATCTGAAGTCCCTTCTAGCTCTTTGATTGAGGGGAAGAACTCATTTCAATTCGATCCAGCCACAGGCGGTAGCTTAAGCAGTCTCACAATCAATACTTCCAGAGCACAGTTGACGATAGCTTTCCTTCTGGCTGTACTTTCAGAGCACAGTTGAACAGCAAAGTGGAACGGACCTTGTGTAAGAGCGTTACGTAGCTCAGTTAGCTAGCGATATGAGTTCAGTGAGCGTAGCGATTATGGTAAGTAAGAGTTAGGAAGGGTAGTGAAAGTGGCAGTAGCAGTGATGGTGTTCCATTGATGTTTGACTTTGACGGGGTAGGTGCGCTACGAGGTATTGGACGGTTCTTTCTCGATAGCTTGTTCGTGTGCCACCGGTTCGGGTTAGACCATTTCATCTTGGACAATGGGTTAGCGAGAAGCAGTAGTGGGTTAGATAGCTTGGATGGTTCAGTTAAGTGAATCAGTCTCAGTAGGCAGTGAGATTGCTTGCTAGGAAGGATAGCTTGGATGGATAGATTGGTTCGATGGCTTAGATGTTTTCATTATTGTTCCGATAGTGTCTGTAAGGGTCGAAGACCTAGATTCGGTGAGTTATTTCTTGTTTCAGTTTCAATAAGTTAATAAGTCTCAGTGACACTAGCTTCACCTTGAGATGGCTACACCTATTTATTGCTCCACTTGGTTTGCTAGCTCTGGCACTTGTTGCACGATACACTGTTTCACAGCTTGGTTCGGCCCACTTTGACGGGGCAACTTCTATTGCATTATAGCTTTGACCATACCAATTGCTATGGATGATGACCAGCCTAACAGCTAGCGATAGAAGCAGCACGAGACGAGGTTCAGCTAGCTCCCAGTTAGTACCAGTCAAAGTATCAATCACTAGCTTTACCTTTTGCTTTTCCTTTCCCGTTGGTCAATCCTGCTTACGCATCCTTTTCCTTATCCTTTGGCTTGATAAGCTTCACTTTGCTATTCTTCATGGGCATAGTTTCTTCACCTCGCTCCGCTTCCACTTGGTGGGCTTCGCTTAGCTATTTCCATTTCCTCTTCCATTAGCTATTGTTTCACGAGGTACGAGAACTCTATCCTCTGGTGAACGAGGTTCAGCTTCGCCATTGTTTGGTAGACGAGGTTCAGGTTCGAATGGTTCTGTTTCGACCAGGGTTAGCGAGCACAGGTATGGTTAACCACTTTTTTTGGACAACTTCCGTTTAGACCAGGTTTGATTGAGCAGCATCGGGTAACACTTGGACAACCCATTAATGGTTCATCAGGAGGTTCAGCTTCGCAATCCATTGTTTGGTTCACGATCTATGGGTTAAGTTCACACGATACAATGTTTCACGATCTATTGGTTAAGTATTCCTCGTACAGATTGAAAGCTTGAACAGCTTCCAGCGCACGAACTAGCACGAGGCAAGGATGCTGGCGCAATCGCAGGACGAGGTGCGGTTCACAGCTTAACAGCCCAGGAACTCTAGCTAGCGAGAGAGAGTATCCCAGGTTCAGCTAGCTCAGTTTAAGTATAAAAAACAGTATCAATCACTAGCTCTAGCTTTACCTTTTCCTTTGGATGGATAAGCTTCACCTGGATCTTATCTTGATTGGTAAAAGCTTAAACCTGCCTTAACTATAGCTTGGTCGGGATGATAACCAGCCCAATAGCAGCACGAGGTCAGGTTCACGGCTTATCAGCTCATGAACTAGCACGAGGTCAGGATCCAGCCCAACAACAATCACGAGGTATGGCGGGCTCGATCGATGGCAGGTTGGTAGGTGGAGAGCTTTCCCTGCCCCGCATGAGGGATGTGGGCGAGAGCTCCCCCTGGTCTCGATGTATGGATGAGCGCCTTTATATGTCTGGATCGATGGCAGGTTTGGAGGGAGAGTGGAAGTATGTATGCTCGACCGATCGGATGGGAGGCTTTACCGATGGCGGGTTCCTCTTGATCGAAGGTATGCTGAGTCGAGGTATCTGCCGTGTCTGGATCGAAGGATGGATCGTTGGAACTGCCTTCTTGGATTGATTCTCAACAGTCATAACCTTCAGAGAAACGAGGCTGGCTGGAGGGGCTTGCCATCAAATTCACAATCTAAGCATAGCCGTGGTGGGCCTATCTCGCTAGCTGAGGCTTAACATTTGAAACTATCTGTTTAGTAATCTATTACAGAAGAAATGTTTGACCGGCTCAATAAGAAATATATCTAGGAGCGTAGCGAGGGTTTCCTGCTAGTAATAATCAATATCCTTTTCCATCTAGTCATGTAGGCAGGCTCGTAATGACAGAAAGAGTATATCCTCATAGGTCACCCAAAGGTCTGGACTCATGGTTGGTAGATCAGATGGGAGGCATCGTAACACTTCAAACCCTTCTAACGTAACACTTACTTGTGGATAAAGATATATATCTATTTGTTTTAAGGACTAGCTTTAGTAGGAAGGGAGGTCAGGTAAGTTTTCAGAGTTCATAGCCCTAAAGAGAGATTATGAGGTGATACAGAAGCTATCCCCTTGAGCAAATCGATGGAAGTGACTCGTATCCATTTTATTCAATATTGAATGGTTAGGTGAGCAAGGTGGAGCCAAACCTGTCACGGTGAGGAGGCGACTTAGCGAGCTCTATCTAGATCTTTTTCTGTTTAGATCTTTCCAACTTGACCGGTATGTTCCGTGCCTATTTTTAGGGTAAACTTTTCAATTTGACTTATTGGGTGCCCCTCTCAAATTAAAGTAAACAAAAGGCAAGCGGTCGAGCCTGCTTAGCGCATTCCTCCCCTCCTATTTAGGTACTAAAATTGACCACACTTTCATTTTTACTTATTGGGTTGGGGGGCGTTGGTCGAGTCCCTACCGGGCCTCACCCTCCTTTGTCGGATGAGCCATTCTTCCTAATTGCCATTTTGATCAATATTTGAGCAAATCTGGCGGAATGAGCTGAATAAATAGGGCAAGCCACCTAAGGAAGGAAGGACGGCCACCTCACGCTCGAAGGGATATGAATGACCTACAAGGGAGGAGACAGGACCAAGGAAAGGTATTCAGCCACAGCCTGATAACCCAGAAAGACTTCGGTTCTACCTTCCCTAACCAAATAGGTTCTACCTTTGCTATGCTAAAAAGGCCGATAACCCCCCAACAATACCGCGGACCTATTCTCCATTATCCATCCTTAGCGGACCTATTCTCCGCGGACCTAATCTATATCGATCTATCCTTATCTTATCGGATCTTGGTGTGTTTGTTCTTGTTTCTTTTAGTTGCTGATCTGTAATATGTTGAGCATGCACTGGTGTTTATTTTCAGTATTTACTTTGTAAAAACTTTTTAAGGAAAAATAACAAGTAGGTAAGAGTGAATCAGAAAAAGTGCATGAAGGGTTTCTAACTAAGTAAACTTAGAAACTTTAACATGGTATCAGAGGGAGGTTGCAGATCACTGGAGGACTAAAAGACATCAGCCGAGCAGAGCAATAGCAGCGGAAAACAGTTGTCCCGAGGTGACAGAAGCTATTTCTAGCAACGCAGAAGCCAAGGAGTGTGATGCAGAGCCATCGAAGGTCACGCGGAGGAAGGCATGAGCTGCACAGAGCCCCAGAAAGGGCAGCGTTGCTGATGCAAAGGGCCAGAGTGCTGACGTAGGGCATCCCAGGGCTGATGTAGACCCATCTAGGGTGACGCAGAGCCAGCGTGAAGCAGAGAGGGGCTAACGTAGTTCATAGAGAGGCAGTCGCTGGGGTCTAGAAGGCTGCAGGAATATTTCAGAGTGGAGCTAGTGAGGTATTGTAGTCAGAACAATGCGTGATAGAGTAGGGCCAGAGGAGTTGTTACCGAGGGTTTCGAGCTGAGGAACCTAGATCAACAGTGCAGTTGCACAAGACGATCAGAGTAGGGGGCATCTCGACAAGTGGCAGAAGGATTTCTAGGAGGGAAATTAGGACTCAAAAGGAGTCCAGAAGAGAACTTCCAGACGGGAAGTAGAGACTCAGAGGAGTCGAACAGAGAACTTCCAAGAGGGAAGTAGAGGAGCATCGTGGCACTACACGGGGTAAGAGACCAGGATAGACTGGACGGAGCATCGAACTTTGCAGTCTGGAAGGGCAGAATCTTATCAGTGCTTGACAGGAGTCGTGTTAAGAACTTTGCCTTGAAGGTAATAGCTGTCCCAGTCAACCCCAATGATAATGACAGGTATGAAGAGGCGATGGCGAGGGCCAAGTGCATTATCCTTGACAAGGTCAAGGATCATGTGGTACGACATATAGCTGAGAAGGAAATGACATTTGAGATGTGAGAGGCTCTCAAGAAGATGTACTAGCATACTTCTGTGTAGAGAAGAATGCTGCTCAAGAACTAGATGAGGTTGTATCAGATGAAGAAGGGTCAATCAATTGACACCTTCCTTGGAGGACTGAATGAGATCCGAGACCAGTTGACTACTACAGGAGTGACACCGGATCAGGAGCTTATGGTAAGGGCAGCCTTGAATGTTGTCTCAGAAGATTGGGAAGTATTTGTCAAGAGTATCCTGGGCAGAGGGACTCTCCCACCTTGGGACGAGATGTGGGTAGCTCTTTGCTAGGAAGAGATTAGACAGCAGTCGAAGACAGGTAGCAGCAACAAAGGGATCAAGGTCAAGCAAGAGGAGGAAGATGTGGCCCTAGCATCTAAGGGAAAGCAGGAGAAGCGGAAGAAGAAAGATCTGTCCAAGATCAAGTGCTTCCACTGTGGGGAGTTGGGTCATTATGCGACCTAGTGTCCAAGGAAGAAATGTAAGGGAGAGTCATCCGAGACTAAGACAGAGCTAGCACGGGCAGAGAAGGAAGTTTTGACAGATGATGACTGTGCCATGAGTGCACATGTGCCACTTGAGCGGAAATGGGGAGACATCGAACTGTAGTCAGGTGGACTATAGGCGATGAGGGGCAGCATCCTCGAGGGGCAGCATCCTCGAGGTGCCCAGCCTCTTGGATTAGACCTTGCTACAGGAGCCCGAAGACGTAGCAGGACTAGCTTGAGTCAAGGTAGGGATGATGTAGGAGCGACAGAGAGAGTTACAGTGTAAGAGTCCCGAGAGAGTGTGAGGCTAGCAGGCTGCAGCAGTGCGAGAAGCACAGGAATGTTGCACCAGTGCAGGATGACACAGAGAGGTGTGCAATGGTGTGAGATCCAGGGAGTTGTTGCAGCAGCGCAGAGGTCAGAGAGGGAGAACTTAATAGCGGCAAAGGGAGCTTCAGCATCAGTGGGTGTCTCTAGCTTAGCAGGGAGGTCAGATTGGGAGATCAGTTACTTACTTCTCAGTAACTAAGTTGATGTGCAGCAGTAGACAGCACGATGCAACATGATGAGAGGAGGTGCGGTGCGGATGCAGTGCTGGGAGAAAGGACCAGCAACAACATGGATGCAGAGGGAGCTGTCGTACAGATGCAACAATGACAGTGGCAAAACCATGGGCAACAGTACAGGATACAACAGTGCAGAGGATGTTGGGTAGGAAGGCTTAGCATCAGCACAGGTACTGATGTCGGATGATCAGAGTAATACTCAATGAGGAGTATTGCTATAGCACAGTCCTCGCTAAAAGGGGGTGTTGATTTTGGGTAGCATCGGATGTGCTCTAGCCACGAAATTTGTTGGAGAGGTTGGGGCACATGAGATCTCCAATACCCAAAAAGGGTTTGGGTAGATTCTAAACAGATAAGGAGATATTAAAATAATTAATATTTTTAATGGAGTCCTAAGTCTAAACTTAAGGAAAATAAAATATTAATGTGTATTAATATGAATCTGTGTTAGAATGGTCGAAAAGACATGGATCAAGCCAGATCTAATCTTAGTCGTCGATTAGGGACTTAATTTTGGCCGTTGATATGTCAACGAGAAAAGTATAAGAGGAGGCTTGAGGATCACTTGGAGAGAACACTAGAGTGATCAGTCGTTCTATTCTCTAGAGCGGGGTTTGCTAAGAGAGAGAGAATTAGTGATCGAGAGAGCAGCTGAGGGGCATTGAGTACAGAGAGGCAAAGGAGCAGGGATAGTGCCGGGATAGCAGCAGAGCAGCCAGAGAGAGAGGCACAGGAGCAGCCAGTGCTCACGCAGGGCCACGCAGAGGCAGCTAAGTGTTGCGCAGAGCACTAGAGGGGCTAGCGTAGCTGATGCAAAGGCTCAGAGACCTGACGTAGGTTCTCCTGGGGCTGACGCAAGCCAAGATAGGCTGACGCAATGCCAGCGCTGGGCTAGGGGAGGCCGACGTAGTCCAGATTGGGCAAACATTGGGGTTTTTGGGGCAAATTAGTGTTGAGTAGCTGTCGTAAGGATTATCTGGGGTTTCAACTAGTAGATTTGTCAAAAAACGAGAGGTGTTATTGCTAAGAAAATTCTTTGTTGGGTAAGCCAGTTTCGGCACCCAGATTGTACTCTAATATTGCTTAATAAGAAAACCATCAAATAGCTGCACCAATTTTCCCACATTGGGTTTTTCCAGGGACATTAGTCCAAAAATAATGATGTCATGTGGTGTGTTTATTCATGTTTCTTTTAGTTGCTGATTTGTAATATGTTGAGCGTGCACTGGTATTTATTTTTAGTATTTACTTTGTAAATATGTTGAGCGTGCACTGGTATTTATTTTTAGTATTTACTTTGTAAATAACTTGTTAAGGAAAAATAACAAGTAGGTAGGAATAAATAAAAAAAAAAGTGTATGAAGGGTTTCTAACTAAGTAAACTTAGAAACTTTATCAAACTAGGGTGCAAAATCTAGCTCACCCAATAGAGAACAAACTCGACAGAAGTACCTTTATTCGAAGACAGATATTTTGGTAGATGTGAAGTGATGGCTGCTCCCAGCTCTGCGCTGGAATCGTGTCACCTCATCTAGGTGCTGCATCACCCTCCCAGTGAGTTTTCCCAGCTCACAAATTGATCTGCTGAACTAATGCATGATCTGCCTCATAAAAACCCCAATGTTGCCTCTAAGTGACTACATTGGACTTCCAACCTCTGCATCACCCTTCCGGAGTTGCACTGTATCTCCCTGGTGCTACATTGCCTCTTTGTTATGTGTTCTTAGCCTTGGACGAAAGTCCCACTGCCGAACTGCCCCTCTCTGCACTGGAAGCTCACTCTAAAATTCTCAGCAAACCACACCCTAGAATTTCGTTCTAGCTCAAGTGTTGTTCTCACTGTGTGTGTTGTCCAAGTAACCCCAAGCCTTCCTTTATACATTTCCTGTTGATAAATCAACGACTGTGATCTATTCTCTAATCAACGACTAAGATTAAATTAGACTTGATCCTCCTCATCGTTTAGAAGCTTCTCATCCATATTTACATTAATTCACTTTAATTATTTTAATTTATGAAGTTTTTACTTAGGCACCATTAAAAATAATTAATTAATTGAATAACATGTACTCTGGGTGGAATTTCTCCAAACAATTTTTGGGTCTTGGAGATCTCATGTGTTCTAGCCTCTCCACAAAATTTCGGAGCTAGAGCACATCCGATGCTACCCAAAAGTCAACAAATTGTAGACCCATGTTTACGTCCATGATCCCCAACTGGAAGAAGATAGATGCATCAGATGACAAGGATGTCAACCCTACCTTGGATAGATAGCTTATCGGTTCTCTCATGTATTTGGTCAACACTAGGACAGATATTTGCTTCGCAGTCAATACTCTCAGACAATTTATTATAGAACCGAAGAGGGTACATTGGACAGCAGTGAGGCATATTTTGAGGTATGTGCACAACACATTCAAGTATGGGTTGAGATATACCTGAGGGGATGATGTCAAACTGTGGATTCACATGCAGATTGGGTAGGCAGTTCAGTGGATAGGAAAAGTACCTCTGGCTACTACATCATTGGATCAGGGATGGTTTCTTGGTGTAGCAAGAACCATAAGTCAATAGCACTAAGCTTTGCAAAAGCATAGTATATGGCAGCAAGCACAACTATGTGCGAAGCTATATGCCTTTGGAAGCTGCTAGTAATCTTGTTTAGGCAGAGGATATACTCACAAAAGCTCTAGGGAGAGCTAAGTTCATCTATTTCATAGAATAGATGGGTATGGTGGAGAACACGTTTTAGTAGCAGGGACATTATTCTCAGTTTTAGTAGTTGCAGTTGCAGCAACAACAAATGAGATGTAGTTGCAGTGCAGATGCAGAGTTGGCAGCAGTATGGCAGTGTCAGCAGTAGCATAGATGCAGCATCAGAGTTCCCAGTGGTTGTTGGGCAGTAGCAGCCAGACATTAGCAACGTGACGAGATGGATACAGAGACAGGTTGTTGTGGCAAGATGTGCAGCACTAGAGAGAACACAATCCTTGCTAAGAGGGAGTGTTAGTTTTTGTAGCATCGGATATGTTCTAGCCACGAAATTTGGTGGAGACGCCATAATATATGAGATCTCCAAAACCCAGATATCGTTTCTGGAAATTCCACCTAGAGATGGCTTAAATAGATTATTAACCCATTTTTTAATGTTTTCTAAGCTAAACTTAGGAAAATTGGTTAATTAATTAAGTGAAGGTTAGAATTCTCTAGAAACTAACACGAATCAATCGAGAAATGACCTCAACCATCGATTAAGATTTAATCTTGGTCATTGGAGTCCCAACATGAAGATATAAGAAGTGATCAATGTGGTGATGGAGAATGCCCCAGTGCAGATACTTAGTTGCCCAAGTAGTTCGATTTTCTCAATAGTAGAGACTTAGCAGAGAAAATAGAGCCAGAGGGTGAATACCAAGTGGTAGAGGAGGTCAGCAACATTTCTAGAGGAAGTATTCTAGTTCTTGGTGAGGCAGTGAGAGGGAGTGTGAAATTCCTAGAGGGATTGCGCAAGCACTGCACAGAGGTTGACGTGGAAGGTTTTGCGTGTGGCTGGGAAAGTAGTTTCAGGGATAACAATTAGTTGTGGAGTGAGGGAAAATTCTCACAATAATTTTGCCAATATTTTTCTCAAATTATATCGCCAGTAGAGCATCTAAATTATTGTACTCAAATTTGCAGCTGAAGAATAATAATAAAACCCTCATTTGTTGCACCATTTTTCCCGCATTGTGTTTTTCCTGGGACAATTGTCCAAAAATAATTGTGTCAATTTTATTGTGTGTGTGCTAATTTTTTAAGTTTCCAGCGCTATTTTTCTTCCGCAGTTTATTTGTGAAAATTGCAGTAGAGAATTATTTGTTGTTTGTGTGGGCAAATAAATTGTCAAATTAAATTAACAATTAGAAGAATAATTTCGAGCTGTTGCAATAGATGAAATTTTCACACTTGGTATTTGGAGGAGGACTTGGTCTAGGGTTTGGGTCTTGATTGTCTCATTTGAAGTAGATTAAAGATATTTTCTCGGTTTTCCCTTGGAGGGGTTTTGCCCTAGCTTGGAGCCTAATTTTTGTGTCCATTGTCTTTATTATTTTTTCTTGATATTTGTTTGATGAAAAAATCTAATAAAGAAAACACAACAAGATAAATAATTTTCACAAGCAAATATTAAGGAATAAAGGAAAGCTGAATTAATAGCTGCCATATTGCATTTTTTCCAACATGGTATTGGAGCTAAGGTGAACAAGAGAAGGTAGCAGAAAAGATCATCTTGTGGACACAAAGAAGGGTTTGCCAATGGAAATCACTTGCAGAAGGATCAAAATCTTATTGAAGGAAGAAAGAAGACTACATCAAGCTCTCATCAAAGGAAGATTACAAGAAGGTTTTTAATCTCTCTTGGAAGAAGATCTATTTAAAGGCTCATTGGAAGACATCTTTGAAGGAAGCATAAAAAAATCTTGGTATCATTCATCACTCTTGGAAGTTGTTGTTGAAGGTATTCTAGAAGATATCTTTTAAGGACATCATTGAAGTCTCTTTGAAGATCTTGAAAGCATCAAGATAGTTGGAGACATCATCAAAGAAAAGAAGACTCTTGGTTGACAAGTACCATATTGTTACATTATGTCTGAATCTACATGTCATATGGGTTCTTTTTGCAAGGAAAGTAATAAGCTTGTTGGCTCAACAAATTTCCTAGCATGGAAGAGAAGGATTGATCTGGCACTTACAAAACATGAAGTAATGGAATATATCCTCGGTGATGTTGCTGAACCTAGCAAAGACAAATTTCTAGAGCTAGCAAAATACAAGAAAAGAGAGATAAGGGCACAAAGAATCATTGTTGAATCTATTAAGGATCATCTTGTACCCTTTATTGCTAACATAAAGACATCCAAGGCCATGTATGACAAGCTAGTAAAGTTGTACTCTATAAGTACATTAGGTCAAAAGATTTCCTTGAGAAACCAACTATATAGAATAAGGAAATTGAAGGATGAATACATGGCCTCCTATCTGATGAAGATTTCACAAATAAGAGATCAATTGCATGGGCTTGAGGAGACAATTTCTGACTCTGAAATGACCATCTGTGTATTGAATGCCTTGCCACCAAAATGAAGCAGTTTTGCAACTAGCATCTACTATAAGAAAGATTATGCTCCTTTTGATGAGTTGTGGGATCAATGCATCTTGGAAGAAACTAGGATCAAGGCAAGGATGACTCTAAATCAAATGAACAATCTCAAGCCTTTATTGCAAGAACTAAGAAGTTGAAGAAGGGAAAGTTTAGAAAGTCCAAGAAGAAGCCAGATATGGCCAAGATTCAATGCTTTGGATGCAATGAATATAGACACTTTAAGAGGGATTGTCCAAACAAGCAGAACAACAAAAGAATGGAAAGAAGTGAACCTCACACAATTGAAGAGAAGTGAAAACCTGAGAAGAATCCGAAGAGAGAAGATATCGAAGATCTTTACTATTGAAGAAGGCATCCTCTCAGTTAGGTTCTTTATGAAGTTTGTCTTTCATTTAGAATAGCATGAATTGTTGTTTACTCTAGAAGAGTTTTGTTGTAGAAGCATGGCATCTTAGATAACAACATGTGATAGTAGAAGATTTAGAGTCTATTTGATTGAGTTGCTTCATAGGAATCATCTAGTCTTTCAAGAATGAGAAGATTGAACTAGTTTGCATATTATAGTTCATCCAGACATTTTTTGACATTATGTTAGAGGTAGTCATTTTGCTAACGTGGATCATCATGATCCTATAAGAACCATCATTTTGGAAGGTTCTTGGAAGAAGCATTATGACAAGGTTAGTTTATATTCCATACAGTATGGAAACAATACACTTGAAGGACGCAATTGGTCAAATTGTAGAACAAATAGCTAGATGTTTGTATGAAAACATTAGAATGCATATTTGAAGTAACTATTCTCTTGGGTAGGATTCATATGTAAAGAATCTTGTAGAAGAAGTTGGTCATAAAATATGTTAGTAAATCCTCCATATGGTTATATGATTCTTAAAAGAAGAATATTGGCTTCATATAGAATGATTAAAAGATCAAGACTTTCTCACTAGACTATATAGTTTAGTGATCAACATCCAAGTATAGTCTCCAAAAGAAAATTGTAACTTGGTAATCAAGTTCGATCCTTGGGCACTCTGATGTAGGGAGGAAGATTCTTGTGAAGATGGACCATGAGGATGTTGATGTTTTGATGAGGATGTTGATGTTTTGATGAGGTAAGTCTAATATTTTTGTTATTGGTTATTTGGTTAGCATATTGTTTTGCTACTTGGAAGAATATTGCAGGAATAAATGATGAATGTTGAGGCAAGCTCAACATATGATTTTGGAAGTTAAGAAGTCAAGATGTTTTCAAACATCTTGAGATTAAAAGGTAGCAGTGTGAGAAGATAACCTAAAGGTCACTTTCATGAGGAAGCTATGATTAGCTTGAAGTTCGGTAAGACTCAATATAATGCTTTCGTTGATAATAACAAGATGAAAGTGATGTGCAAGATTGACCTTGTCATGAGATTGAAGGAAGAAGATGGCTCCATGATACCTAGGAAAGAAGAAAGCTCGATGTAATGAGATGTGAAGGAAAGAGGGGGCCATGCAGCTATCGCCATAAAGAACAAGTAGCTGATACTCTTATGGAAGCAAGCTAGAAAGCTTGTGGTTATGACTTCTCGAAGTGAAAAGAAAGTCAGGAATCTCCTTTAGATTTGAGAGGGAATAAAAGAGTCTCATTGACTAGGAGCAAGGATTTGTTCCCTAATCAAGAGGGAAGGAGGATATCCTCTCTAGTTGAGAGGGAGCAATGATAAACATCACATTTGTATTCTCTTCTTCATGTGCCATGCGCTTGACCAGGACTAACAACCGTAAGTCTAAGTGAAGGCCATGAAGAGAGAATGGTGGAGAATTGGATAAGCATCTGTAGTTTCCTTGAGGATAAATAATCCAAGAAAGGAAAGGTACTGATACTCTTTGAGGATAAGACAAGTATCCAAGATAAGAGTGGTCGAAGAGGATCGATATTCTTTGAGAATTAAGGATTAAAAATCCAAGATAAGAATAGTTCTAAAAGGATATACCTAGTGAACATCTGGATGGGGTATCTACCTTAGAGGTAGTGCGGTATCTCATGTAAAGCGTCCTAGCATAATGCTCTCGAATGAAGTTGAGCTTGTCTAGTTAGGCCTCAAAGACATTGCTAGTTATAATTAGCTTATCAATTCGACTCTTCTTATGAAAACTCTTTAGTTTGAGAATGATGTTGTACTGGTTGTACAATTATGAATACCTCCCTAGTTAAGAGGGAGTGTTGGAAAATGTAACTAGTTTCGGTCTGCATAATTGTTATTGGCTCATTTCAATATGTATATCTTATGTAACAACAAAATAAGGAAAAAAGTTATTATTTTAAAGCATGGGTTTCATGCTTATTAATGGTCTTCTAGGTAAAAGCATGTTCTTCATGCTTCTAAGGTTTGTTAGGTCATAAGATTTATTGTCATGAGTCAAGAGAGTCAACATCATGATTATAAGACCAATCTGGGCAGGATGTACCTTGTAAAAGAATTTATTTTGAGTCTATAAAGTCATGGAAACCTCTAAAGTACAAATCAATCATAGCAGCTACAAGTTAGCCTAAAAGAGGGAATTCGACCTCTTGGAAAGGCTATAAATAGACGCTGATTCGACCTCATTAGTCACTCACGTAATCTCTCTCATAAGAAGTTTGATCTAAAGCTGGGAACAAGAAGAAAGGAAGAATGAAGGTCTAGAAGGCAAGAAGAATCCAAGAAGAAGAAAAAACCCTGTTTTTGGGCTCTATCTCTCTCACATGTGCGAAAACTAGGGTTTTTGCAATTTCGAAAAAGGCCAAAATTGTAAGTCTAAATTGCAGGAGATCAAGTTGCATGATCAAGCTGCAGGAAAAACAAGTATTCTGATGTGACTTCTTTGACCTTGGGAAACATTATCTTGCTCAAAGGAGGATCTCTTGAAAAATTGTCTTGTGCTGAAATTAGGGTTTCTGCACTGCTATAGGGTCGAAGTTGCAGGATCAAGTTGTAGGGTCGAAGCTGGGGGTCGAAGTTGCAGTTGCTAGCTGATTGAAGCAAAATCAAACTTTGTTGATCTTATCTAAAAATGGAAGAGCTTCTTGGAGGGCTGACTTGGTACTTGGAGGACTTGGTCTAGGGTTTGGGTCTTCATTGTCTCATTTGAAGCAGATTCTATAAGAAGAGAATAGATTTTCTAAGTTTTCCCCTTAGAGGGGTTTTTCCCTGGCTTGGAGTCTAATTTATGTGTCGATTGTCTTTACTATTTGCTTTTGATATTTGTTTGATGAAAAGATCTAATAAAGAAAACACAAGAAGATAAATAAAGTTCATAAGAAAATATTAAGGAATAAAGGAAACCTGAATTGATAGCTACCATATTGCATTTTTTCCAACAACACGAGTACTGAAAAAGATGATGCCAAGGCCAGGAGTATTATTCAAGATGGGGTCAAGGACCACATAGTTCCACATTTAGTGGAAGAAGATATGGCCAAGAAGATGTGCGATGCCATCAACAAACTTTTCTAGAATAAAAATATGAACCGGAAAATGATCCTAAGAGAGAAGGTCAAAAGCACCAGAGAAAATAAGGGAGAAAATGTTGATAGTTATCTCACTCGCATCAGGATAGTCCGAGATGAGCTAGCAACCATTGGAGAGAAGTTCGAGGACGAAGAGCTTGTGAAACAACCCTAAATGGGTTTCAAAAACAGTGGGATGATTTCGTGCAAGTGGTTAGTGGAAGATCTGATTCTCCTACTTGGGATTGCTCGTGGAATGACTTCACACAGGAGGAGCTTCGACTAACCTTTGTGAAAGGCAACATTGTTATTAGTAGCAGCTCCAAGTAGAAGGGAGATGACAACGAGAAAGTTTCTCTTGTGAGCAAGGGCAAAGAAAATAAGGGATCTAGCAAAGGGTCCAACTCCAAGGAGGAAAAGGACATGTCGAAGATCAAGTGCGATGGTTGTGACGAGTTTGGCCATTACCGCAACAATTGTTGGCACAAGAAGAAAGGTGACAAGAAGGGAGAGAAGCAGACAATGAGAGTCACAGATAAGTTTTCTAGACATATAGAGGATGCGTTTGCACTCATCGCTTGCAGTCGTAGTCTAGGAGAGTTGTGGCATAGTGGAATGGGCCGTGGGGTACGCAAGGTGATAGGTGTTCCAGATACGAACATGAAGCACAATGGTGTCGAACACGACCCACCTTCCTTGCTAAGAGGGAGTGTTGGTTGATGTAGCTTAGATAGGTTTTCTATCCTCAGGTGGTGTCAGTGAGGCTAGGAACACAAGAGCGGAAAATATCTCCACAAGTTATTATTTTGAATGGAAATGTATTAATTAAATTAATTAATCATTTTTTAATTATTTTCCTAAGTTTAAACTTAGGGAAATAGATTAATTAATTAATCATAATTGAGACATTGTCAATGTTCCTCTAGAGACTTATAGTAAAGTTTTTAAGTGATCTTAGCCATCGATTAGATCATTTCAGATCTAGATCTTGGCCATTGATTTCTCAATGAGAGATTATAAAGGAAATCGATGGGCAGTCTTGGAGATCATTCATTATAGTGAAGAGGGTGCAGTGATAGCATGGGGTTTGACACCAGTGAGGGTTTCAATACAGTTGAAGTAGTGAATATTTCTAGAGTTTTCTTTCATCAGTATTTTTCCAGTTTCCGAGATCTAGAGGAGGAATTCTTCCAACGTTTTTCTGGAGACAGGGAGGCCAAGTTATTGATGCTTTGAGGGTTCCAAGAGAGGTCGAGATTACTAGAAGGAGGCCATACAGAATGCCAGGAGGGTTTTACGAGTTGCCAACATAGCCAAGAGGCTAATTCCGTCCTGGCCGTGAACATGAAAGAGCCAGAGGAGTCACAGGTGTGAGGCCGTACATGCCATATTTGCTAGTGTGAGGCCATGTCAGCTTACAGAGGGAGGTCGTGAGCATTCTAGAGGTCAAATCGACTTGTGGAGGTGAAGAAATATTTTCTTAGAGCTTTGATAGGTTTGGCAAGCCGTATTGTAATATTCATCAATTGAAAAATTTGTTGAAGATTAATAAAACTCTCAGATCTAAAGAACCGGTTTTCCCTTCGGGGTTCTTCTAGGGACATTTTGTCTGAAAGTATTGTGTCCATTTTGTGATTGGTTTTCTATCAGAGTTTCTGCAGTTTATTTTTGTGAATATTGCAATTGTGCTTTTAGTATATTAATTTTTCCCAAAATTAAATAGTTTGGATAATTATCGGCTGATCGCAATAAGCAATATTTTTATTGACTTTTCATAGACTTTAATGTCCACGTCATTTTCCTAGTCTCCATTGACTTGGAAAAAATAATAAATATGTCCACCACTTATTAATTTTTTTGTATTTTTTGTCCTTTTTACCGCTCACAATAGAGAAAGTGGATTTTCAAGGGGAGATAGTCACTTTTTGACCCCCAAAGTGGGTCTTAGGATAATGTTGGTGTTTTGAGCATGAATTTTGAGCTCTCACACACCACAAACATCTCCTAAAGTCACTTATTTACAATATTACATAGAAAATTAATTAAAATCCTGTCCTGCGGGAATTTTTAATTAATTAAAAAATCCTGGAAAAACCTAGTCATGTTCCTTGAGACTTTGGATATGACCTAGCATGGTTATATTCATTGACCCTAAACATTAGGACTGACCCAAGGCCTAATTAGTAAGCCGCACTCCATCTTTGGAGGCATGTGAGTGAAAAAAATCGACTAATTATTTATCACCAAAGAGTGAAAATAATTGGTCAAGTAAAAAAAACACTCTAGAGTGGACTCACTTATTAACTGGTCACAACTCGCCTGTCTGTCACACAAGTTCATCATGCTAGCGACATTTATTACAAATCCCTCATAGAGGTACGAAATTTGAGAGAGAGAGGAGAGAGAAAATGGGGCATATATGCCTTGTTGACCTTTGATTTTCAATATTTTTTTAGGAGTTCCTCCTCCATTGGTCAAGGAAGTCTTTGTTCCTTGTCTTG
>APFE030224596.1:0-19370 GCA_000404065.3 Pinus taeda | reverse complement strand
TTTTGATTTTTTATATTTGAGACTTTAAAAAGTTTACATTTTAAATTCGATAGTAACTAGTCAAGAGGCATAACCCACATCTGGCAGTTCACTCTGGCATTGATATTTCAACTGTGATGGTTTTACAGTTCATAGATCAATCTGGCATTGATATATTTTTGTAGGTGAATTCTGTAGTGAAGATTAGGTCAGAGACATTAGTCTACGATGAGGCTTAGAGACATTATTTTGTGGTGAAGACTATGGTGAACACTACTCAGAAACATTATTGTTCTATGGTGAATTTTGGGATGAACCTCAACTTAGCTCTGCGATGAAGGTATTAATTCTGTTACAAATCTCGGCTTGACTCCATGGTGATGCTATTGATTATGCAATGAAACCTTAGGAACATGGCTAGAGATTCATTGATTATGCAATGAAGTTGGTTAAATCAATCATTAGGGTTATACTTTGTAGTGAATCCTCGACTTTGCGTGTCTGAGTTTATGGGTCTATAATGAAGCATATGTAATACTTAGCTTTATAGTGAAAGGAACTAGGGTTTGTTTTATGACTTTATAACTATTATATGCAGTCAATTCTTAGCTTTGATTGAGTTCAAGTTGTTGTCTACCTTTCTGCAATTGAGTTCAAGCTACTATCAAGTTCAAACAATGGTCTACCTGGCTTGGCTTTTATATGTTATCTTATAATATATTAAACCTAATATATATTAATGTTGCTATAATATTATCTCATAGTATATTAAACCTAATATATATTAATGTTTTGGGTTGGAGAATTTTAATATAATATAAAATTTCTGTATTTATATAAATTTAATATTTTCTATATAGAATTTTTATTTTTAAAATGGATTTAGGCATAATATAAAGAGATGGAAAAGTTAAAATAGATTTATATATAGAAAATGATAATTTTATGGATAGGGTGTATTTAGATGGAGTTTAGAGCCTAATAGATAGACTAATAGAGTCTGTATTATATCCTTAAACTATCCTTGATCTAAGCTCTCATAGGTTGAATTCAAGTGATTCAAATTCTAATGACAAAGAGGGACTACCTTCTTTGTCTCTTAATTAATCTTATCATAGCCTAGAAATAGAAAGACAGGGAGAAATGGATTGAGTTGGAGGGGGGGAGAGAGAGAGATGGATGGGGGAGAGAGTGGGGAGAGAGAGGGAGGGAGATAGTTGGCGAAGTTGGGAAGGGGAGAAAGAGAGAGAGAGAGATATGGCGTGAAGAGATAAAGGGAGGTGAGAGATCAAGGGAGAGAGAGAAAGGAAGAGAGAGCACATGAGTGAATGAAGGAGAGAGGGAGGGAAAGAGAGATGGATTTGGAGGGGGGCGAGAGGGGAAAGAAGAAAGATATAGAGAGACTTGGAGTGATAAGGGAGAGATACACAGAGAGAGAGAGAGAGAGAAGAAGAAGAGAGAGAGAGAGAGAGAGAGATGGGGAAGACTAGCCCCAATAGAAGAACATTAAGTCACCACTTGATCCTCCAACGAATGATCTTCTCTCCTATATCAAGCTAGAGAAGTCAAGGTGAAAAACCTTGTTGCTTGAGCTATGCGGGTTTATTTATTGCAAATGAGGTGACTATTCACCTCCCATGTGACTCTTGACCTCCCTCATGACTCTTGAGCTACCATGTGACGTTGAGCTCCTGCATGAATCTTGGACTTCCTAGTGACTCTTTACATTCCATCTGTGGCCCTTGAGATTCCACAAATTTTACATTTTCCAATTTTTGAAATTGCATAATTAATTCTACCATTAATGTGGAAAAAATAGACGAGACAAAACGACACACTTGTGTTGACACTTTGGAGAGCTAAAATTTGGAGATTATGACATGAGACTTCATTATAATGTATCAATGCTAAGTTCTTCTCCTTGTTGCTATGTCTTCTATCCTTCATGATAGATATTGCGTGTACTTCATCTTCACCATCCAAAGGGTTTGGTTATAGTATTGGAACCTTTTAATTGAACATGAGTTTCCTTCTCTCTTTTGTGGTTCAAGATTCGTTTACTCTTGCATGATAAAACCTTTGTGTCTTATCTCCACAAGTTACCTTTTGAAACCCCTTCTTGATGACCTCCTTGAGCATAATATTTCCATGATATGATTATAGAACCTAAAAATGAAGTTTGCTCATGACAAGACAACATCAATCCCAAAATCACCAATTCTATCTTTGTTTTCTCATGTGAGGAACTAACTACGATGGGACAATGTGTAAGGAATGAGAGAGGGGCCTTCATGGGTGCAGAGCTCAGAGTCAAGAGTAGAGGGTGGAGGTTTGGGCATTAGAAGTGTGCATTACACAATGGAAAGGGAAAGAGGCAAGGCTCTGCATAGTTGGAAAGTCCAGGAGGCAAGGATGACATACTTGGGCACTGTGACAGTTCAATGCATAGTCAGTAAGGAGGGGACTCTAAGAATTGTGCAGGTTTCCATTGCAGGGGTCCATAGATGGCCCTACTTTCCACTGAGAATGAATAATGCACAATTGGGGAAAATTTTATTAAGGCTTTGTGCAAAGGGAAAGTGTAAGAAACAAGAAGGTCGATCACTATGACCTTGAAATGATAACTGGGAAATGAATAGAGGGATGCCTTAGTATTGCATAGGTTTCCATTACAAGGAGATAGAGAATCCTTCAGTGTCAACTAGGAGTGCTTATGTGCAATGCAAGGCAAGGTTGATCAAGACTTTGTGTAGTGAGCAAGTGTTAGCACCAAGGGTTGAGTGATTGTGCTATAGGGATGCATAATGCACAATGTGAAGGGAGTTGTCTATAAGATGGGTGAAGAGGGAAAGTGCCATCAACACGAGGCTCGTGACTAAGCCTTGGAAGTGTACAATGCATTCATCACTTGGCCGAAGGTTAAAGGTTTTCATAACTTGCGCTAGATGTTAGGACAAGGAAGAATCCAAAAATTGACTAAGTGTGAGATTAGTGGAACAAAGAGGAGAGAAAGAGAATGCATAGCATGACCTGATCATAATCTCACACACATGCAAAATTACACATATGAAAAGAATATGCATAGTACCCAAATCCAACATGCATACATTTAAGAGATAATAAAATGACACTTATCTCCAAGTGCGACAATTAGAGAGAAAATCTTTGTGAAACGAGTGTCAATTACAATCGGAAGATTTTCTATCCCATGGGAATTTGTCCAGCACTTGTTCTAATGATAAATAGCATCAACTAGTACAAGAGAGTGTGTTGGAGCTTCCTCTAGCATCTGTGCCAAGGTTCTCTTAGGATATGTGAAAGCAAGCAAAATCAACACATGCAAGAGTGAAAGAGACCTTGCTTCTTAGTTCGGTGCTCTACGCATGTTCTTAAAGGATTTTTCCTTATGATATAGGAGTGATGTCATTGGTTGTAGCAAGAATGAAATCCCTATATCTGGCTATCTAGAGATTATAATTTTTTTTTCATTTTTTTCCTTTTCCTTTGTATATTATTGTAATAAATGATAGGTGAAGAATTCTCTCTTAGCATGTAGCCTCAGCCTCATCCTATATACTATATTTATAAATATGGGGTGATTTATAGCCTTCCAAGAGGAAAATTAAACATTATAATTACAGTAAACCCTTCGGAGAACTGTTTTGTAATCCTTTCCTATTTGTGGCTAACCTTCTAGGTTGTAAGCTATGAATTCCAGAAACAAATATACATAGTTTTCATCATGAATATCTTAGTTCGAATGAAAATTTTCTCAATTACGCTCTTCATTTTGTTTCTACAATAGTCTATCGGCTATGGATTTTGTTCAAGTGTTGGGTGTTAGTTAATTTCAAATTATCGCTTTCATTGTAAATTTTTGCATATGTCTCTTTCAAATTTTCTTGTTTTTGTTTTTATCTGTTTACAAGAAGTTAACGATTCCTTAACAATATTTTATGTTACTGTTCTCATTGTTTTGTGCCTCAATGGTACAATAGATGATAATCTTGTATTATTTGATCTAACATTTAAGTAAATTTACTATGGTAGGCAGAACTATGTAAGTTTAGTTTTTTCCTATGTTCCTAAGGCTCTATGTTCATTTGTAAATATCACCATTTATAAATAAGGAGAACAGCACCCATCACGTCTACTCGACTTTTCTTTTCAATAAAATGATCTCTATCAATAAGTAGTTTACCCTCTTCACTTCTCTCTTGAGGTTAATTTTAGTTTAGTACTCATCTGAGAAACCAGTCTTTGGCATACTGAGTTTGGTCATATATTTTCTTTATTATAGAGCCTCCCCACTTTCAATACTACACTGTGTAAGCAATCAAGGCAGTGAAATTTCACTAATTTTTTTTTCTTTCTCTCTTTGTGTTCAACCACTGTACTAACTTGTATTCTCGAATAAAAAAAACTACCTCCTAGATTACTCATCAACTAATATATATATATATATCCCCTAAATTTCTTGTTTACTTCAATACAATTTAGCGGTATTACAGTTCAGTAACTGGTTAACCATTTTGCTCAATGTGTTTAACCTAGTTCCAACATAGTCAAAGAATAATAAATATGACTCCCTCTCTCTCTCATTCTATGCGAGTGTTTTAGTCATACCCTTAAATTCTCACTCGAAATTTCAGTTTCTGAACAAATTATATATTGTATATATATAATACAAGCTTTTAGGAACTTAAGTAAAAATGGGCTCTAATTAGATTTTCCCTCTAACACTGCGTATTCACATCATACCATTTCAGGATGCATAAATAATTAGTAATCCACAAGGAAGAAAAACATTAGGTATAAAATATCAACTTCATAGTTAAAATATTTAGCACACCCTTATAACTGAAAAATAAAATAAAAAAATTCCTTTTCGTTAATTCCCAGTCGCTACAATGTACAAAATTGAATAACATGCACAGATTTAAATCATATGCACAAAATTAAATTCATTAAGCGCAACAATAATTCCAACAATAAAATCAAACTTAAATGTACACAAACTCTAACTATATTAGTTGCTTAAGCAAATGATGCTCAATAGTACTGGGAAGAAACACTATCCTCCCAACCATGAGCTGATCTTACAGTTCCCCCTGAGATGAGATCTTTTGCCAATGAAATCACAACCCCTTGTGATTCCAGATAATGTATTTTTATACATTACTGCCCTAGCATATTTTTCCTTAGCAATGTCCTACTTTTTATGGGCCTACCAATACACTGGCCTATGCTTTCTTTACTTCTTTTTCTTTTTTCGAAAAAGGTATTTCCTCATGTTTCTTTAAAGTGTGTCTTTCTCTCCCACAATACTTTATTCCACCCTTACTTGGTGTTTTTCTACAACTGAGTGATTTAATAGATTCTCTTTCCTATCACATTAAATCTTGTTTATCAACTCCTAGAAATTTTGAGGACTTATTTAAGAGAAGATTATTTTGATCTCATCGACCAACATTGGTTTCTGGATCTTGGCAAGAATCTCTTAACTCTAGTGTTTCTTTCCCAAGTAATTTCTAGATTTTTTTTGCATTAATAATATTAATTTATTACATCATCATACTTTATTGTTCATCTAAGTCAAATCCATTATGGCTTTCTAGCCATCACATCTAAAAATAGTTTAGTCTAAAGACAGAAAGATATTTAAGTTAGAAATAATGGAGAAATGGTTATGTGGTTGTAACGTACCTTCTTAGTTTAGGAGTTGTTCCTAGAGTTTAGGAGGTTGTTTTCAGCCACCTATTTTTCAGTCAAGTATTTAATATGTAATCTTCATCCATGTAATGCAGTGAGTGTGATTGTGGGCGTGTGTCTCCTCCTTTGTATGAGTGCAGTCTCCAGGTCCTGTACACACCTGTGAGCTGCAACTCCTTCTGATTAATTAAAAGTTTAATTATATTTATCTTGGTATCAGAGCTTAGGGTAGAGGTAGCCTTAAATTTTTTTTTGGATGTATCATTAGTTGCACATATGTAGTGGTAGGAGAGCTTGTAAATGTATCTGTGTGATCAGATGGAACTGCAGTAACACCTGGAGTGAAGGGTCTCAGATGACTGATCATCTCTGAGCTAGAGAAAAGGTTGAGCAATTGGCACTACTCTTTAAAGAAAAAGCACGCCATTGGTGCTAGTTTGGGGCTGAAAAGCGCACCAGGAGTAAATGGCGCTACTTTTGGGCTGAAAAGCATGCCATTGGCACTGGTTTTGGGCTGAAAGTGCACCAGGAAAATTATAACTAAAATTGGCGTGGATCCGTGGTTGTTAAGCGCGCCAATTTTCGTGCACTTCGTGAATTTTTGTTTTCCGTAATTGGTGCAGATTTTTAGCTATTCAGAGCGCCATAGAGCCAACCTCTTTCTCTCTGGAAATCTGCAAAAAAAAATTTGGTTGCAGATCTGGAGTTGCCCGGTGGTGGCACGTGGAGATTTCTGCTCGGTGGCAGCAGATTTGATTTGCCCGGTGGTGGCGAATTGAGGATCCTTGATCAGCTCGGAGGTAGTAGATCGAATCTGCCCAATGGTGGTGAATTGGGGTTCCGTGATCGGACATGCCCGGTGGTGGCGAATCAGAGCTCTGTGATCTGCTCCGTGGAAGCAGATCGGTGTTTTGCTCGGTGGTGGCGCAGTGCAGCTCCTTGATCTGTTCAGTGGAAGCAGATCACCCTTGCCCGGTGGTGGCGTGTTGGAGCTTGCTTGTTGATCTGTTTGGTGGTAGCAGATCGGTTTTGCCCGGTGGTGGCATAGTGAAGTCCCTGATCTGTTCGGTGGCAGCAGATCGGACTTGCCCGGTGGTGGCACAGTGAACTCCCTGATCTGTTTGGTGGAAGCAGATCGGACTTGCCCGGTGGTGGCACAGTGAAGTTCCTGATCTGTTTGGTGGTAGCAAATCGAACTTGCCCAGTGGTGGCCGATTGAAGTGTTTAGTTGGGCGAAAATGAACAACAGTTTGGAATCATACTTCCACGAGTCTGGCAAGCTCGATGGAACGAACTTCTCTAACTGGAAGTTCAAAATGCAAACTTTGCTGGAGAGTGCAAATGCATGGTTGATCGTCTTGGGAAATGAGCAGAGAACTGGAACACTGACCCAAGAACAGGACTGGGATAAGAGAGAAACAAAGGCGAAAGTCATACTGAAGATGTCTGTCAAAGACAACATTATCCCCCATATCAGAGATTGCAAGTTGGTGGCGGATATATGCACTACAATCAAGAATCTGTACGAGACACAGAACACAAATCGTGTTCTGGCACTCAAGGGAAAATTGTTTGCATTAAAGATGGATGAAAATGAATCCGTTGGTGGATTCATGGCCAGAGTCAAGGATCTGAAAGACAAATTGGGAGCCATTGGAGAGAAGGTATCAGATTCAAATCTGGTTACACTTACACTGAATAGAATGACCGATGAATATCAGACATTCATCTCAGGGTTGTCAGCGAGAGAGAAAGCCCCCTTGTTTGATGACCTAACAGCGATTCTGCTCCAGGAGGAGGAATGACGACAGAATCTGAAAACTCGGAGCAATGAATTAGCTCTGATGGCGAAGAGGCGACAGTACAGAGGAAAGCAGCACCAGCACCAACATCAGCATCAACAACAGTAGCAGCAACAGAAAGGGGCCAACTCTTTTCAAAAGAGACCTTTCAGAGGTATGACTGATAGTTATGTTAAGAGATGTTTTTACTGTGGGAAGCCTAGCCACCAGATTAAAGAATGCTATAAGAGGCAAGCGGATGAAAGAAAAGGCAAACAGAGGAAACATTAGGGGTGTTTTGTTGGAGAAGAGGATGACCACAACCATGATCTTAGATTATTCACAGTCTACTGTGCACTTTCAGCATCAAAAGGAGACGAGGATAATATATGGTATGTAGATTCTGGTGCATCCTCGCACATGATCGGTAAGAGAGATTGTTTTGAATTTCTTGAAGAATCTGCATGTGGATCAAAGATTTATTTAGGAGATGATAGTGGGTATGAGATCAAAGGATGTGGGGATATTCTTGTCAAGCTACCTAGTGGCGACATCAAACATCTCAGAAATGTTTTATATATTCCAGGAATTAAAAAGAATTTGATCTCTGTCTCTATGATAACAGACTAGGACATGCAAGTGAAATTCTTCAAGAATGGATGTGTCATTCAGGATAGTCAATTAGAGACAGTTGCAACTGGAGTACGTGTGGGAAATTTGTACAGACTGGATGCAAGGAGCATGCCACAACAAGCGATGGTTGCAGCAACATCAACAGTTGAGAATCTCTGGCACCAGAGATTTGGACACCTAAATCTACAAGATCTCATCTTACTCAAAAAGAAAGGTATGGTCGATGGTCTTCCTGCTTTACATAATGTCAAACTGGAATGTGATGGATGTGCATTAGGGAAGATGCATAGAGATGAATTCCCTTTGCATGTTAACAGAAAAGAAAGAGACATCCTAGAACTAGTGCATACAGATATTTGTGGACCTATGCAGACTAGGTCTTTAGGAGGTGCATACTACTTTCTACTGTTTACAGATGACTGCACTAGGTTCTCTTGGGTGTATTTTTTAAGCAAAAAGAGTCAAGCTTTCCAATACTTTAAAGAATTCAAATCGATGATAGAGAACCAAACAGGAAAAAAGATAAAGATTCTCCGCTCGGACCAAGGGGGAGAATACAGGTTAGGTGAGTTCATGAACTTCTGTAAGCAACATGGGATTATATAGCAATTCACAGTGCCACACACTCCATAGTAGAATGGAGTAGCAGAACGCAAGAACAGGACCCTTGTGGAGTGCGCGAGAAGTATGCTTCAAGGTAAGGGTATTTCTAATGGTCTTTGGGCAGAAGCCATTAATACTGCTGTTTATTTAAAGAATAGGAGTCCTACCAAAAGTCTTGGCTTCAAAACCCCCTTTGAAGCACTGTTTGGACTCAAGCCAGCAGTCGGTCATTTAAGAATATTTGGATCTAAAGCTTTTGCTCATATACCGAAAGCAGATAGGAAAAAGCTAGACCCCAAAGCTTTGAAATGTATATTTGTAGGATATGGCACAGAGTATAAGGCATACAAGTTATATAATCCTGTGACTCATAAAGTTTTTGCGAGCAAAGATGTTGTTTTTCATTAACAGAAGAAGATAGAAAGGAAGACTCTAACAATGACAGCCACATTCCACTACTGATAGAACTGAACAGTGAAGAAGAAGAAGAGCAGGAGCAGGAGCAGAAACAGGAAGAAGTAGCAGCAGATAGTGTAATAAGTGATAATACAGGCCTGGGAAGTGCTGAAACAGATAGAATTGAGGTAAGTCCTTTACCTAGAAGATCAGGTAGGAAGACTAGACTACCTGCAAGATTGCAAGGCTATGCTTTAATGTCCAAAATTTTAAACATTGTAGAAACTTCAAACTATGAAGAAGCTAGTAAATCAGATGAATGGAAGGCTGCAATGCATGAAGAAATGGAATCAATATATAGAAACCATACTTGGGACTTAGTTGAGTTGCCAGAAGGAAAAACCCCTATAGGTTGTAAGTGGCTGAATAAACCTAAGATAAATCCATATGGGAGTGTAAAAAAATTCAAAGCCAGACTGGTAGCAAAGGGTTATTCACAGCAAGAAGGCATAGATTTCGATGAAACCTTTGCCCCTGTAGCTAAACTAAATACAATTAGAATGCTAATCTGTTTAGCAACAAAACATAAATGGAAGCTACACCAGTTAGATGTTAAGTCTGCATTTCTGAATGGAGAATTAAAGGAAGAAATTTATTTAGTACAGCCTCATGGCTTTGTGAAAAAGGGATAGGAGCATTTAGTGTGTAAATTGCATAAGGCACTTTATGGTTTGAAACAAGCACCCAGGTCATGGTATGAAAAAATTGATTCATTTTTTATTGAGCATGGTTTTCGTAGGAGCCTCAACGATCCAAACCTATATACCAAGATAAATAAACAGAGGAAAATCATTTTGATTTCTTTGTATGTGGATGACATGATAATAACAGGGAATGCAGATAATTTGATCAAAGAAATCAAGCAGCAAATGTCACAAGTATTTGAAATGAAAGACCTTGGAGATCTTCATTATTGCCTAGGTTTGGAGGTGTGGAAAGATTCTCGTCAAACTTTTCTAACCCAAGGAAAGTATGCCAGAACCCTTTTGGAAAGATTCAGAATGGAACAGTGTAAAACAGCAGCAACACCATTGCAGCAGAATCTTAAGTTAAGCAATGACGATGGCACAAAACAGGTGGATGCTACTTTGTATAGACAGCTAGTCGGAAGTATGATCTATCTCACGACAACTAAGCTTGATCTGGCATACTCTGTTAGTGTGTTGAGCCAGTTTATGTCCAGACCACTTGACAGTCACTGGAATGCAACAAAATGTGTGTTGAGGTACCTTAGTGGTACTTGTAATTATGGTCTTTTATACACTGACATTTCTGATGTTACTTTAGCAGGTTATTCAGATTCAGATTGGGCAGGCAACCTGGATGATCGTAGATCCATCATAGGATATGCATCTAGTATTGGATCCGAGGTTATTTCATGGAGTAGCAAAAAGAAAAGTACTATAGCATTATCATCATGTGAAGCAGAGTACCAGGCGTTGTGTGCAGCAACATGCGAAGCCATTTGGTTGAGGAGATTGCTCAGTGATACAGGCGAAGGACAAAAAGAAGCAACCAGCATCAAAACTGACAACCAAAGCACAATAAAACTTGCATACAATCCAGTTTTCCATAAGAATACTAAACACATTGATACTCAGTTTCACTTTGTACGAGAAAAGATACAGTCTAAGGAAATTTGTGTGGATTATTGTAATACTTGTGATAATGTAGCCGACATTTTTACTAAGCCTCTAGGGCGAATAAAGTTTGAGTTATTTAGAGGGATGTTAGGTGTGCAAAATAACTCTTTCTCCATTAAGGGGAGGAGTTAGAAATAATGGAGAAATGGTTATGTGGTTGTAACGTACCTTCTTAGTTTAGGAGTTGTTCCTAGAGTTTAGGAGGTTGTTTTTAGCCACCTATTTTTCAGTCAAGTATTTAATATGTAATCTTCATCCATGTAATGCAGTGAGTGTGATTGTGAGCGTGTGTCTCCTCCTTTGTATGAGTGCAATCTCCAGGTGATGTACACACCTGTGAGCTGCAACTCCTTCTGATTAATTCAAAGTTTAATTATTTTTATCTATTTACGTAGAAATAGAAGGCTATTACAAGAAACAACTATTATTGACACTTACTTGGGGCTTAACACTTCATAAGTCAAAATGATTGACATTGGAGAAAGCTACTATTAATATTGGAGAGCAAAGTAGACAACACACTACAAGAGCTCGAGTTAAAGATTTGAATGGTCTATGATTTAAACCACCATTTTCATATTATCGATATGAAAAGATGGAAAAACTAACAAGTGTGAAAATAAGAACAGTATAAGAAAATAGTATGAGAGTGATAACAATGAAGACTATTTGTAATTAACTACATTTTTATTATGCACAATTTCTATTATTCAACATTGTTACATTGTCACTTTGCATTCAAAAAATTTATTTCATCATTTTTCATCATTAAAGTTATTAACATACTCTATCATCTCAACAAACTAAGATATCTGAGCAAATTTAAAATTAAGATGACCATAATATTCTTAGACATATTTAGCGTATTTAAAATTATGCAAATAATTAGATGTGTAATAACCTGTGTGTGCTCATGCATGATTGAAACCAACCTAGATCCATCTTAACCCGAAATCTATCAAGCGCCGAAACAAGGTGCAAACATTTCCTCAAATTTTACTCTCAAAAAAGATATTTACACCTCAAAAAAAACTATCCATCTAAATATTTTATATATCCAAAGTTAAATTTAATATAGACTATTAAACAATAAATCTATTAAGAATGTGGGATCCGTGAATAGTGAATATGTTTAAATACAAACCATAAAACTAGTGACCAAATATTATGCCATGCAAAGTAAGCTCAAATTTTAGAATCATTAGACATAAAATTATAATATATTAGAGACTTTAAACTCTTAGAAAAACCCAATATTCCTTAGCTATTAAACTTTCAATAGCTACCACACATTCCAAACTCTTATTAAGAAATATAAAAATAAAAAAACAAACATTATGAATATCTCATCCATATAAATGACATCTTCATAATCATTTTTAGAAACTCACACATTTTTAATTATTTTTAAAATATTGAAGCTGCTCGAATTAAAAATTATATATGTTTTATTAGATGCATGTTCCAACACACAAATATACAAACATGATTCTAACTTTTCATCTTTTCATCTGCTGTTCCTCACTATTATTTCTCATTTACTTATTTCTTTGATTGTGAGTGTATTTCAAATTAAAACGGCTGTTCTGCTGGCCGTCCATAGTTGCAATGTGATAGGAACATTAAGAACATGACAGTCCATTTGTTACTTTACATCTTACAGTGATAGTGACTACAGATACATATAATTGGAAGATCTGTAAAAAGACTATTTGCTTGAATCGAATCTATTCATTTTTTCTTGCATGTTAAACAAAGAATAAGCTTGGTCTGTTGCCATGACTATTTTAGCAATGGCAATACTATCAGCTTTTATCCAACTAGTGAAAACATTCGAATTGGCTTTGTACACAGTACGAATGAGTATCTGAATGGGAGCAGATATTAAGTTGGGGTTTTGAACAAACAATTTGGAATCCGGAACAACTGGTGGTCCTCTTCCTCTTCCTTGAGGGCGAACCGATGCATTGTTGAAGAGGAATGATTCGGTGTCCATATACCAAATAGTGGATAGCAGTTGCTATTACAAGAACGCCGACTGCGGCAATTGAGATAACGGAGAAAAGGATGGCCACTATTTTGGCTACGGAACTTCGCACTTCATCGGTGTATCTGATTGAAGCGATTGCCACGGCAGTCATTGGGAAGGCGTATGCCCACCATGCTATGGAAAATCTGTCAAATAAAATACAGAAACATCACTAAAACACAGATTTAGCGAGGAGAGAAGAGCCTCCACGGAAGTTAAACATCTAGAGTTTACCTGGATCCCGCAAAGAATCTTATGCGGACAACCTGTTTGAACAACCAACAACATCAATGAGCACTGCGTCGTTATGAAATTCAAGATGCCAGCTGTAATAAGTGGTGAAAAACTCACCATAGATGCAAAGAGAAAGAGTGATAGGAAATACGGTATTTTTGAGCCAAAGCCGAATGTGCCAGAGATGTCTTCCCACGCCACACAGGCAGTGCTGGGAGCCGCCAAAAACAGGAAGAATGTGGGATAATGATCTTTGGGCACAGTCGGATTGGTAGGCAATCTCTGATATAACGTCACAAACAGCACTGTATAGTGGGCAAATCCTACGGCAAAAAGGAAATTAGCGGGCTCCTTCCATCCCACTCTTGCTGCCATCATCGCGCTTACAAAATTTCCAACAATAGATAGATATGTTGAGGGATTGGATACCTTGGACAACATCCTCTCCCCTCCAGAAAACCACTGGCCATATATTTTGATCTCTAATACAATCACAGGTGCAGCAAAAGCACAACACAGCAGAGGATTGATAGTTTTGGCTATGGAATGAGGGAGGCCCAACAACAAAAGCATGGATGATATCCAGGGTGTGAAAAAGTGGTTCACTTGAACTCCATCCAAAAATTCTTGCTTCACAACCTCCATGCAGAAAAAGCATTTGAGTCCATAAGCAACGGATACAAGTATGAGCGCTACAAGGGCAAAACCCCAAACTGCCATCTGTGATGAATGTCCTATTGGCCAGAAATGCAAGGATAACGATTCCTCCAGTGTTTTCCACAGAAGTGGCTGGCTACACAGCGCGAGGCATATACGATAGTTCTCTATGTTGAACTGATGAAGGAAATTATACCATTTTTTGTGGACCCGTGGCATTACAAGAACCTGCAGAACCAAGTCATTAGACTAAAACCTGAAAATACCATAAATTTGTGGTATATAAGTTTACAGAAATCAGATATGCAGATTTGAATATGAACCTGTTTATCGTCATGGCTGGTGCGAAATATGTGGGAATTGGAAATATCGGTAGTTACTTTACCCAAGACTGTAGACTTCCTCTCTGTTTTGGTGGAGTAATGAGAAGTGTAGGTGGTAGAAAAGGATTCTCGAGGAGGCATGCTGATGCTGATCTGCAACATCTCTGCTGCACCGTGAGACGTGGTAACTGGTGGACATGAGCTTGTAGACGAGAAGGGCAAAACTCCATCCATATGTGATGAATTGATAATCACAATACTGATGAATATTGTTGTGGTGGAATGTGCTGTGTCGAAAGCCTATAAAGGCGGAGTGTTTGGACGGCTGATGGGCTGGCGCGCACTCTGAAAACAAAAACAAAGGTGGATTCCCACGAAGCCCACTCAGCGCAGTACGCAAGGTGAGAGGCTTGAAAGTACAAAGGTTTGAAAGGAGTATGACGTTAATTAGCAGATGGATCTTCTCCATTCATTATTTTATCCCAAAGCTTTTGAAGGGAATGCGTCTCAGATAGGTATATCTGTTAGTGTGATATTGGAGAAATTTCTGGAAATAAGTATTATTAAATTTTATTATGGCATGCGTGTTAGGTAGGTATATTTGTTAGTGAAATAATGGAGTGAAATGTTTAGTGAAATAAAGGAGAAGTTTCTGGATAGGATAGAGAATATTTAATAAAAAAAAATGCAATTTAATATTTAATTTGGTAAATTGTTGGTGAATATCATTAATTTTATCATATATAGTAAAAAATAGGCAAAATTTAACTAAATCAAGAAATATTTTTTAAGAAAATGTTAAAAAAACATCTAATTGTTAAAATTTTCCGTTTACAAAATTTGTTCCACATAACTTCATTTGTAGTCTCAATATCCACCTTGGAGGTCATGCATTTTCTTGCATCTTAATTGATATAATCCTCATTTATGACTTAACATCTAAGTTTCCTCAACAATATATTGCACACTAGGGCTTAAACCTAGTTCTAATAGCTTCATAATATCATCAATATTCCCACTTGAATTAGTAACGATGTGCTAAAGAGGCCATGTGTAGTGGATCAAGGTTTTACTCATGAAACTTGAATTTTATAGGCCTCCTTTATGGTATAGGTCTTAGCTTTCCTCCTTCAAAGTTGTCTATGACCCAAATAATTACGTACTTAGCATAAAACCCCCTAATGGCACCCATATCCCTAGTGAAAGGAAGACATAACCTTGGGAGGTATTATATGGTGGTTTGAGGTGCCCCTCATAGCCATGTAATATAAAAAGCATATTTTAGGGTCCAATTACTATGTTTCCTCCCATGACCATGTCAAGGGCCTCGAGGCTCATAACTAATGCTCAAGGTATGTTAATAATGCAAGTGTCCTTACTTGTAATATAAGGATGTCATTAAGAAGTCAAATGTATTGGTCTAGGGACACTGATACTTAGAAGTAACCTCTACGGCCTAAGGCCGAAGTTTCATTCCATTACCATGTTAAGTACCATTGTACACAAACTTAATTCTTAAATCCTCTAATGGCATTGATATCCCCATGATGAAGGGTATACATTGGAAAAACAACTTTAGTCATAAAAGTGTGCACATACCCTTGAAAGTGTGTGAACCTTTCCAAAAGCACTTGTGCATTATTGCAGTGTGGGTTTGTTCTCAAAAACATGCACATGATTTTAGGAACACGCACTTTTAAATATATCTATATTCAAAAACATGCATGTTAGTTTGGGGAGCATTGAGGGTATAGGACGAGGAGCATGTGTGTCTTTCTAATAATGCACATGCATTCTTCTATGAGAATGTTCTTACACACCCAATTACCATTTTCTCAATCATCAACTTCATGTGTGTTCTCAACAACCTCCTCCAAAGCAAAAGGAAAATAAATAACCAAAGTTCTAGATGGTTACAAACAAGTGTAGGAAATCTCATCGTAATGGGCCATCTCATCCAAATCCATTACAAGAGAGTTAGACCATGTCAAGCATCAATAAATTTGAAACCTTTGAGAACCTAAATGACTCAACAAATACCAAAAATGCAAAGAAGGAAGATGTTGAATACCAACATTGGATCTCGATTTTGGTCAACCACCTCAATTTGAGAATGGTTTAGACGTAGCCCTTGAGGATCAAATGGTTAATGAAAAAGAAAAGAAAATAAAAACATAAAAGGAAGAAAAAGATGATGAAGTGGAGTTAGAGACAAACAAAGAGGGAAAGAAAAGGAATGAAGTAAAGAAAAGGAAAATGAAGCAAATCTAAAAGTGTAGTTTCACTCTGATTAAATTGAATTTTTCACTTTTGTGGAAGTATAACAAAATACTCCAAATCCCTCCCTCCTCTAACTAGGGGAAGATAATTTACTAAAAGTTATATTGTTTATGAAACAAAAATAAATGTTCTATTGGAACATTAGGCAATTCTTATCTTTCCATTTATTAAAAGAGAAGTTAGAGAAAACATTCCATAATTAAGTTTATTTTGCATATTTAATATTTTTATTAGAATATATTCATGTGTTTACGAAATTGACCTAACAAATTTTTATAAAAAAATATTTATTTTAGATAAACACAGTTTTTGTAAATCAAGCGATATCCCGGAAATCTTGAATGTTTTATGTAAAATCTAAAAAAAATTATGATTAATCAAACAAAATTATTTTGTATCTAATTTATATTTATTGAAGAAGTTCTACCTATATTGTTGTTACAATCTTTTATATAAATACAATTTTCAATTTCAATTTATATTTATATTTATTGAAAAAGTTCTACCTATATTGTTGTTACAATCTTTTATATGAATACAATTTTCAGTTTCAATTTATAACACGACTCTGAATTTTAAAGCGAACGATTCAGTGACCCTATTGCAATATGGCACCACGAGAAATTCTGATTTCGATAGAGTTGAAATGCCATGCCCTGAAGCTATCACATTTCTAAATTCTACTTCTGCGGGACCCGTGAAAATAATATTTAGAACCACACCGCCCTTATATCTCACCACTGTGAACTGACTCCATGGAAAATTGAGTTACAGGCCACTCTTGACTTCCTATCGCTCTCAAACAACTCGTCTTGAAAATGAATCTTCAAAAAGCCATTTTATTAAATTATATATCTGATAAGCAAAGAAAGAAAAATAAGGTGTATTTATATAAATTAAATAGTTGATAAATGTGGATAGCCATTATAATTTATAACTTATTTAATAATTTGCAACTTCCAGCACAACATAAGCTTTGAAAAAGAAAAATAATTTGAAACTTTTATCTCATCTATTACTTCTTCTTCTTTTTTAAGTTTTGAAAACCCAATTCCAAAATAGATCATGTCTTTCACCTTAAATATATATATATAGTTGATACTGAAGTTTTTTTTTGCTTAACATCCACATTGAAATATTTTATTTATGATCCATATTATCAATATTAAAATATTTTTTTGTTATTAACATATTTTTGAATACATATCTTTCTTGTATATTCCAAATACAAGAAAGACACATGATCCAATACCCCTGTATTGTTGTAATATAAAAAATCTCATAAACTATTTTATACTTATGATCTCGATCATAAAGATCTATTAGTGATCATCAATCAATTGGTTGTCATTAAAATCAATTGCTTCCACTACTTGCACTGGTCGTTTTGATGTAAGGGATAAGTAGAAAAGCGTAGGGAACTGCAAGGAACAGTAAGAACACAATAAATGCCAAGGGTATTTACTCTCCAATGATCCTTCCTTATTTTAACTTTGTTCAAAAATACTCGAGATTTGATCTGCATTTTGATCTCGATTTGTGATCTCATTAGAGATGAATGTATCTTTCTTTTCGCAAGATCCAGAATAGAATGTAATGTCCATTGATAGAATTGGTTCGAGTAACGGAACTAACTAATGGATTGAACTGAATTCTTCGTGAATATATAATAATACGATCACTTTTTGATAAGACTAGTAGTAAAATCTTACGTGCATCAGAAAACATCGATCAACACATGTCTGGTAAAATTTCAACAGAATAGGGTTCATACAAATAAGAACCTTATGGTCCTCCAGAAGATGTTAGTCAGACATGAGAGATATTTTTCTTTGATCTCCATGATTTAGATGGAATTGTGAATCCATCCCGCTTCGCTGATGATATAGAAGTATCCAATATCGAATTTATCAAGAGGCCCACCCATGACCTTGGAATGATAATGACTAGTCCGGTCAAGATCTTGACATGATCATTTTTGGAGATAAATAGAGTGTCTAGAAATCCAATAGCTATCAATCATGACAAAGAAGTATTACCATGAAATAGTCATAATATTCCTTAGGAAGAACAAAAGGAAAATCTCCTAAAAATATTGGGAATTATCCATAGGGATCTCTATGGGATTCTGACTTAGGAGGACTACCTCTGTGTCACCCTCAAATCTATTGATATTCCTATACTTTTTATAGAGAAATTTTCTTCCTTAGCGAGGCACGAATATTTCTTGTAGATTCAATATGTTGATTAGCTTTTATCCTCAAAAGAAGGGTATTTTTCCAAATTGAAATATTGATCTGGTGAATGTATCTAATGATCAAGGACTGACGGGACTCGAACCCGCAACTTCCATCTTGACAGGGCAGTACTCTAGCCAATTAAGCTACAATCCCAATACAGTCAATTCACCTACTATTGGATCATATTTATTCTATGATATGTGCTAGATAGTCATATAGATTATGCGAGCTCTAGGTCGATTAAATATCTTATCCTTCTCTTTCATTTTGTAAATGTATCAATTCATATGGAATCGGGCATCTATACGATATGAATAGATATCGATGTTGGGGTTCAGTAACCATTTATCTTTTAATTCATGATTGGAATCAATATAACCATACCAATATATTTCTATTGATGATATTGATTGGGTCGAGCTGGATTTGAACTAGCATAGGCACATTGCAAACAGATTTACAGTCGGTCCTCATTAACCACTCAAGCATCGACCTAGGAACAAGACAATAATTGAAAGTCTTTAGGTTAAGATACCTAATGAATGGATCAGGTACCCCTAGGGGAATTCAAATCCTTGTTTCCTCCTTGAAAGAGAGATGTCTTGGTCCACTAGACGATAAGGGCCACCAATCTTTATAAGATGAAAGTGATCAAGAAGTTGTCAATAGTATGACCAAAATTCTTAGTTTCTTCAAGTTTTTCAATAAACTTGCCTATCGGGAAAATGGAGTCCCTCTAGAAAAATACTTATTGCAACTAAAACAATTCTAAAAAAAATCTAAAATCTCTATTTGTTATC